>BCGB01000003.1:478100-675334 GCA_001599095.1 Hyphopichia homilentoma | reverse complement strand
GAGATCGCAACCACCACCTACTCGGGCTCGGTGACCACGACTGTTCCAACCACCTTCCCAGATGGTAGAACCGGATCGGTTGTTAAAGTTCCAGGTAACCCTCCACCATCCTTGACTACTGTGACAACCACGCTTTATCCAAAGGGTGGCTCACCACATGTTGTCACTATCACCACCGAATGCTCTGGATCAGCTCAAAACTCTGGTAGCGCCAACAACAACAGTGGTTCCAATGAACCTAAGAGCCCTGGAAGTCCCGCCGTCGTTACTGAAACTGACGAAGCCCCAGGATCTAAAGGCACACCAGCAGCTAATAGCTCCGGTAATTCTGGAACCAATGGTTCTGGTGACAATTCTGGAACTAATGGTTCTGGTGATAATTCTGGAACTAATGGTTCCAGTGACAACACTGGTGCTAATGGCTCTGGCAATGCCGGCAAGTCAAGCTCAGGAACTCAAACTGGCAAGGCCCCAACAGCTTCTGCTTATGAGGCCAAGGCACCATTCGAAGGTGCCAAGTACGCCAACGCTCTTATTCCAGTCTTACTTGGAGCATTAATTTAAGTTCGTGCTTGATTGTTTTTCGTTTTATTTCCCTGTTTGTTTTTTTTTGCCATTTTTTACTTTACAAAACCCACGTTATTTGCTATAAACTTTTGACATTTCTGTCTTTAATAATTTCTTTCGTCTCCTTCATCTATTTTTCGGTGTGTTTATCTTTTTTTTTACTATTTTTTTCATTAATATATGGCTTTTTTTAATGAGCCTGTAGTCACACAGAGGATCACTTCACCCAGTGAACCTAGCTTTAACGTGATCGAAGAGATCCATCACATGAAAACCAATACGTTCACACAGCATGTGGGACGATCAACAGCCACAACGAAGGAATAACCAGAATGTGGGTTTATCCACAAAATCTTGTCATGTTTGTTTGTAGTGCAGCGAAGTCTTTTCACTTCTGCGGTGGGATTATTGAATGTCCATGACTGCATCTATAATATTAATCTCTCTTGGGGATGGTCGCCATACTCAAAGTTCTCAATTGGTCATCGCAATACTTTGGCTGCTCGCCAATAAACCTTTTCGATTGGCCGCGACCTCCCGAGGAAGTTTAAGCGGCCCCACAAGTCACCGGTGTCGAGAACAGAACTTATGTTTCCATCCTCATCGACAGGCAACCGCTGGAGGCCACTAACGAGTCGTGAAACTCTCCTCTGTTTCGCTCGTAGTTGGTGTCTGCAACAGTAGCCAAATTAAAGCTTCCCAATTCGTTGAACACCGCCCGATATATTCTTCTTTTGGCTTTTAGGATAATCAAGTCCTGCCGTTTAGTATGTAATGCTGTTTGTCCCTGGGCTTCCCACAGAAAGAAATTTGAAGAACTTTTGAAGTCTTTGAAGCGAGTTTATTGTATCATTGGTTAGAGCAGTGCCTGCTGAAGCAAGTCGGGCTAGTTTAAGCTGGCAGAGTAGATGGGAAATGGTTTAAATGTCATGAAACAGCTGTTTCGGATATTACTTCACCCTGATTTCGCCCACCCAAATTGCTCGCTTAAGAGCAGCCAACTCTCCTCTGCTCCTAACTTACCTAGACTATCAAGGCTACTTCTTACTTCGAGTCACACTTGGAGGACGAGTCGACTTTCAAGCCGTGTATTAGAGCCACATTCTGTCAATTCACTTTCAAATGTTTCTGGCTGCTTATTCGGATGCAAGTCTACGTATTTCCACGCTTAAGGACTTTGTATTCTTGACATGGTGTGTGTATATGTCATATGCATTGCCGGATCTAAAGTAATTTGTGACGGGTTGCAAAATCTCTCAGCCTTCGTGCAAAATCGCCTATCCTTTGTCCCTCCTGAATGTCATCTTATCATGTCACACAGCAGTCCACAAGAGGATTGGAAGCACGGAAAAGAATGACGACCAGTGAAGGTCTTGTAAATTTTCGTCCAGCTTTCGAGAACTGAAGATCGTGTGGGGACTTAGCTACACATCAAAATAATGTCAAAAATTCGTGGCATTGTTTTTTGCAGCCTTTCGCGAAAATTCTTAGTCTAACGGCCTTGCGATTGCTCCTTAATGAGCTTTGGGATTGATGTAGACAAAATTTACAACCTAAATAGTCATCTTCCAGCAGAAAATACTGCCTGTTAGATCAACTCTTCAGAAAATTATGAAAGCTCAAGTGTAGAACGGTAACGCTGAAAGTTTGCATGAATAGTGAAATTGCCGTTTCAAGAATATCCATGACAGCATGAAAGTGACCACAAAAAGAAATGGATGTTTTGCACCAGATCCTAATGGGAAAGCAAATAGAGAATCATATATGAGACATGCATGCATTTGAACTTACATATTACAATATTACACTCTTTGAGACTTATTGCTGTACCTGAAAAAAAAAAAAAAAAAAAAACTCCAACAACAAAGGTGAGCAGAGTCAAAACTGGGAGCGGCGTCCACTGAAATGAGAGCCAGGAAGAGGGCTAGAATTGAGGGTTAACGAATCAGGAACCAGGAATTGAAAATCAGGAACCAGGATTCAGAACCAGGATTCAGCACTCAGGATTTGAGACTTAGGATTCAGGAACCAGGAATCGAGAGTTGGGCGCTGGGGAAACAAATCAGGAACAGGAGACAGGGTCATTTCTGTTTCAGAGCTTCGGAATCTCAGTAAGGGAGACTCATGCACACGTAAAGACATGTAGATGCATGTAGATGCACGCCGAGGTGCTTCTGAGACTTGCATAAGGAACCGTGCATTTGTGGACGAGCGTGATGCTCGCAAAAGGTGCTTTATGTTTGAAGGTGAGGTACTATCAAACGGTCCTTGAGCTGTTCCAACACTAATTGAACCAAGCGAGACCGTGCTTAGCATTTGACTGAGCAACATTGTGGTGAGCGTATGAAGAATTTCATTAGATTTAGAGCTTTATAGACTGAAATCCACGAAGTTCAGAGTGTAGATAAACAAATATCTGACACATGAGCTGGCTGCAAAAAATGAGAAAAAGACTCATGACTAAAACATGCGTACTGTTACAGGAAAAACTGGTGTTTTGCATACATTCTAGGAACAGGAGAGGGAAGTGAAAACTGCTTATGCAGCAAAGAACAAGACGTGACTTAATACAAATGGTTCAATTATCATTTAATTCTTTATAAACATACTATAGGCACGATGTAACACGACACATGATTGACTGCTTGTGCGTAGAGACCTATATGACGAGATCAATGAGGTAGAACTCGATTAGGCGACAATCAAACCAGCACCAATGAGGACGGCAACACCAACCATCAAAGATCTAGTGATGTAGTTGACGCCGACCTTTTCAGCACCTGAACTCTTAGAAGAAGAGGAGGAAGAGGAGCCAGAGCCGGAGGAGTCGGAACCAGAAGTAGAGCCGGAACCGGAACCAGAAGCTGTTATATCAGTGTGTTTAGTAGTACGGATGGAACCAGACACGGTACCAAGGCCAGAAGTACCAGCACTCTTAAGATAAGCAGAACAAGAAGAAGCAGTCTTAGCTTTTTGCAAAGAGGCAGAGCCACTGAAAGAACAAGCTGAAGAAGCAGAGTCCTGATCTTTGTAGTACAAGTCAAGGACGAAGGACAATTTTTGCTTGTCGGAACAAGGAGAGTATGCACCGTAGTTACCCTTGGCACCATCAGCAGTGATACCGTCACAGTCAATCTTGGAGCAGACGTAGGAGTACAAGTCTTCGTAGTCATCGGAATCAACATCGTCGGCAAGAACACAAGACAAAGATTCGGCCATGCAGTCACAGACATCTTCATCTGGGGTTGGTGGCAAGTTGGTAGAAGCTTTCCAGACAGAAGTGGAGGTTGGACAAGAGGTGACTTTGTCGGAGGAAGCGGAGGCAGCAGAGGCCTTAGCGGAGGAAGGAGAAATGGAGGCCAATTCGGATTTCAAGTAGTTGAAATCTTGCAAAGTAGAAACCTTGTCACCAGAGACGGAAACCAAACCATAGTCGTTTTCTTCTTGGAAGTACATGTAAACAATACCACCAGACCAGACATCAGTCATTTCATCACCGTAAAGAGTACCAACTTCAGTGAACTTTCTTGGAGACACTTCGTTACAACCGTATTCGGAGAAGAAGATAGGGATACCCAAGTCCTTGTATTGTTCAGTGGCGGTTTCGTAACCGGACTTCTTGAAAGAGGAAGTACCACACCATTCGTACATGTTGATACCGAAGAAATCAGCGTGTTCATCATCATCACCGCAGGCAAAGTAGTCAGCAAGAGCGACTCTAATGTCAGAGTCATCGTTGGCAGAGTAACCGACAGGGATGGTTCTGTAGTCCTGAGCCTTGATGTAAGCCTTAGTGTCTCTAACAGCAGCCTTGACGAAAGCAGAGGCATCGGTGTTCGACTTGTTGTTGGAAACTTCGTTACCAGCAAAGAAACCCAAGACGTTGGTGTAGTTTTGGAACAAGTCAACGACACCGGTGTATCTGTTGTACAATTCGACGTTCCATTCAGGAGAGGCTCTGTTGATGGACATGTCAGGTTCGGACAAGTCGGCAATGACGTAGATACCGGCTTCTTCCAAAAGAGACATACATTCGGTGTGATCTTGGGACACGTTTAAGGCGTAGACACGAATAACGTTGGTTTGCAATTCCTGCAAGTAAGGAACATCACGCTTACAAGCATCTGGGTTGGCCAAAGGATCGTTGAAAGTGGTGTCGGTGGTGTTGGCGGTGTTTTGTTGGTAAGCAACCCCTTTGATGTAGAACTGGGAACCGTTGGACTTGTAGAAGAACTTGTTGCCAATGATCTCAATTTCTGGCAACGCAGCGGTGGCAGCGCCAATAAAGCAAGAAGCAGCCAAAATAGTGCTGGCCAATTTTTGGAACAACATGATGGATGAAAAAAAGACCCAGGTGAAGTTTCCGAAAAAAAAAATGGGAAAAAACGAATTATATATGTGAAATTTTGCGCCTTGACCAATTTTTTAGTCGAAACTGGTGAAAACAAAAACACTGATTTTCCCACCGGAAGGGAAAAAAATCTGAAGGGGCAGTTTTTGGTAATGATTTAGTTGGAAATGGCGTACATGCGTCTGGTCCTGCACATAACCATTACACGAATCAAACAACCGGCAATGAGCCTTGGTGGGAGCAGGGATTTTGACGGTCGGAACGGGAGCCGGTCCTAGGCAGGCCGGGCCGGGGATGGCGGCTGATGCTGGCACCTTCAAACCTGAGTTTGCCCAGCATCCGGATCGGCAGGAAACGTTTGGCGGTCGTTTTATGCTCAGGCGACACTGCCTGGCCTCGTGCTAGGTCGGCTTCTATAATTAGCACCACGGGCCCGTAACCGGAAATTTACGCCTTGGTGGGCACGGATGTTTACCTCGGCGGGAGGCTGATTGTGTCGGCCATGCCTGAACAGAAGGCTTAGGACTGCAACACCAGGGTCGCGCGTGTTTTGAATTGACCAACACGGAATGATGTGGTACGGAACGGGCTGGCATTGGTCGGCCGCGGGGGAGTCGCCACGAAAGAACGGGGCTTGTTGTTGACGGTTCGTGGTCGCGCCGTGGAACCAGCCAGTAGTATCCACGAGATTGGAGGCTTTTGTGGCTGAGCCCAGTTTTGTATGGGCAGCCGGCTGGGAACCGTGAAGTGGCCAGGGTGACGGGTTTGGTGTTGCAAGAGTGCATCATCATGCTGCATCGGTGCAACACCGTTGCCAAGACCGGGTTGCGATCGCTGCGAACGCTGCAATACGAGCAGGTTATGAGTTTCGTCAAATTACGGCCGGTGAACGCTTCCCGGACGAAACAAATAGTACAAAAAGTGCAGCAGAGTTCGAATCACGCTTGACTGAGAGATAAAGTTCGTCTTTCTTCCCGGTTCGAGCAAAGGACGGTGTAGAGCTATATACGAGCGACAGCATGAAGCCAAGTCGCCAAGTCGCCGAGAACAATGTTGTTAGTAAACCTTGGTGGCCCGGCTGCTCACACGAGCATCCCGGACTTATACGTACAAATACGACCGCACACAGAAACACGAGAATGGCTGCAGTTTCCGTCAATTACAAGATGCACTCACTGGCGTTGCCATGTAGCTGAAAAAGAGTACTCGCTTATTGCCAAACACTGGTACAACCGTCAAGCGTGTGTTCCCAACCGCGTTTGACCAACCTACCCCATCTACCCCGACATCCAGTCTTAACCAGCTGTTTCTGCCCCTTCGGTTCGCCAAACTTGCCAGTTATTTTCTGCTGTATTTTCCCAGTTATATTTTACCATCTCACTGGTCAGCTTATTTTCTAGTCTCGTCAAAATCTCGCATCTCACATTGTTCGCCGGATTTTTGCCCATTTGGATCTAATTGTATCACGGTTTCGCCGTGGTTTACCCCATCTCTTGCCGGCTCTCGGGCCTCTTACGTCAGTAACAGTCGCCGCCAGTGGCGGCCACACTCGGCTTTAGTCAGCCTCACAAACAGCCGCCTTCACTCACAAATAGTGGCGCCTCGGCCATCGCCAGCCCATGGCCCTCGAAGAAGGCATAACGGCTACACCCTTTTGCCTCCCCCTCGTCGACCAAGCTTTTCTACAGCTCTCCTCTTGTTGTGCTAGGCGGTTTCCCCCACTTTAAAGTGGAAGAAAATGCCTTGCCGCCCCGCGCTCACGTGACCGCATCCATCCAACCCCAACGGAATAAAAACTCGTCGAAAGGAGATGTGTCAGTTCAGTTATTGCCATCCACCATGTCTGAAAAATTAATGGACGACGTCATTGAAGTCGAGGACACGGGCTTTGTTGAAACGTATGTTCGTTTCAATGATGATCTCGAGAAAGACTACTGTTTCCAAGTTAAAACCACCGACCGGTTTGGCGACTTGATCAAAATCTTCAAGACTTTGCCAATTGCCCTCAGACCCAACTTGTTTTTCAATCCTTTGCCAGTTGGATTCCAAGTGTCTACTGCTCCTGGCTACCTCACTGAAGATGGGGCCTTGTTATTCAGTTACGAGACCAGCGACAAGCGATTCTTGAAGAAAGTCAGCAACCAAGACAAAATCAGCGAAAACATCTGGCCCGGTCAATTGATCTTGCCAGTGTGGGAGTTCAACTACTTTGTGTTCTACTCGTTTGTTTCATTCTTCTTGTGTTGGTTGTACACCGACTTGCCCGACTTTATCAGTCCTACCCCCGGTATTTGTCTCACCAACCAAGTTACCAAGGGTGCCCTGTACTTGGCTGCCTACTTTGGTTTCGAAAAATTGCTGGTTTCGTTGGTGGAAGACATGCAAAGCTCTCCAAGTAAAATCGTTCAGTGTGGTTTCTTCGGATTCCACGTTGTCAAGGTTGCCATTATCTTCTTGTTCCTCCACACTGGTGCTTTCAATCCAATCAAACTTATTGGCAAGAAAGACACGGTTCAATCCGCCATCACCAAAGAAAAATTGTTGGACATTGGCTGGACCGGTACCAGAAGAGCGTGCCCCGACGAGTACAAGGACTTCTACCGTGAATACAAGATCAAAGAATTCGGCGGTATGGTTCCTGCGCACCAAGCTGGCTTGTTTGACAAACTCAAGAACTTGGGGATCTTCTTGGGCCATGGCGAGGGCTTCAACACCCCCTTGGATGGCACCAGTACGTTGAAGGATTTGTTGCAAGAAACCAACGAAAAATTCACTCTCAATTACCAGTATTTCGCTGAATTGGGTGACTTCTTCCAGAAGTACACTGAAGAAAACGAGTCCAACTTGGTGGAAGCCATCAAGCAATTCAGAAGATACGGCATCTTACATTCTTCCAAGAAAATTCAGGAAATCGTCCAAAACAGAAAGAAACTCGGCGACTCCAAAATCTAATCATCAGCTTTTTCTAAACCGTGCTTGTTGTGTTGTGCTGCGTTGTATTCTGTGTACATATATAATCAATTTGCAAACTCTTTGATGTCATACTAATTAGGCGAGGCTCACATGGCCCATCGGTAGGCACACGCTGCCCATAATCGAGCGTTGGGCACGCGCAGTCACGTGCCAACACGTTGCTGACTCTGGACCGATCGTATAGCTTTTATACGACAGACTACCACCATCAATTGGCCCTGAAAAGTCGGCCCACGGGACCTTGTAGAGGCCGAAAGGATGCTCCCGCCCACACCCCAGCCCAAATTGGCCCGTATAAGGGACAATTGACCCGTGGCTCAAGCCGGCGGTTTTTTTGTTTGTCCACTGTTAACTGAAAAATTTTTCGCAGCGGTCCAGAGTAACTCGACAAATCAAAAATCTGAATTAATATATAAGTAACAATTATCCACATTTCTCAATTTGAAATTTCTCTTCTTTTTCTTTAGTACATTGCGTATCTATACTCAATTAATTAATCATGGTTCAATCATCTATCTTAGGTTTCCCACGTATTGGTGGTCAAAGAGAATTGAAGAAAGTCACTGAGGCTTACTGGGGTGGTAAGGTGTCTGTTGAAGACTTGTTGGCTAAGGGTAAGGAGTTGAGAGCCCACAACTGGAAATTGCAAAAGGATGCTGGTGTCGAAGTCATTCCTTCTAATGATTTCTCCTACTACGATCAGGTTTTGGACTTGTCTCTTTTGTTCAACGTCATCCCAGACAGATACACCAAGTTCGACTTGGCCCCAATTGACGTCTTGTTCGCCATGGGCAGAGGTTTGCAAAGAAAGGCTACCGAAACCACTGCTGCTGTTGATGTCACTGCTTTGGAAATGGTTAAATGGTTCGACTCTAACTACCACTACGTCAGACCAACTTTCTCCCACTCCACCCAATTCAAATTGAACGACTTGAAGCCAGTCAACGAATACTTGGAAGCCAAAGAATTAGGTATTGAAACTAGACCTGTTGTCTTGGGTCCTATCTCTTACCTTTACTTGGGTAAGGCTGACAAGGACTCCTTGGACTTGGACCCAATCTCTTTGTTGGACAAATTCTTGCCAGTTTACAAGTCTTTGTTGGCTGAATTGAAGAAAGCCGGTGCTTCTCAAGTCCAAATCGACGAACCAATCTTGGTTTTGGATTTGCCAGAATCTGTTCAATCCAAATACAAGGCTACCTTCGACGCTTTGACCTCCGACGCTTCTATTCCAGAAATCGTCTTGACCACTTACTTCGGTGATGTCAGACCAAACTTGAACGCTATCAAGGACTTATCTGTTGCTGGTTACCACTTTGACTTCGTCAGAGTCCCAGAACAATTCGACGACGTTGTCTCTATCTTGAACGACAAGCAAACCTTGTCCGTTGGTATTGTTGACGGTAGAAACATTTGGAAGACCGACTACGCTAAGGCTTCCGAATTCGTCAACAAGGCTGTTGCCAAATTGGGTCAAGAAAGAGTTGTCGTCTCTACCTCTTCCTCTTTGTTGCACACTCCAGTTGACTTGAACAACGAAAAGAAATTGGACGCCACCATCAAGGACTGGTTTGCCTTCGCTACCCAAAAATTGGACGCTGTTGTCACTATTGCTAAGAACGTCAACGGTGAAGATGTTGCTGACTTGTTGGCTGCCAACGCTGCTTCTGTCAAGTCCAGAAAAGAATCTTCCATCACCACCAACCCTAAGGTTCAAGAAAGATTGGCCACCGTCAACGAATCCTTGGCTACCAGAAAGGTTCCATTTGCTGACAGATTGGCTGCTCAAAAGGAAAAGTACAACTTGCCATTGTTCCCAACCACCACCATTGGTTCTTTCCCTCAAACCAAGGACATCAGAATCAACAGAAACAAATTCGCCAAGGGTGAATTGTCTGCTGCTGACTACGAAAAGTTCATTGAAAAGGAAATTGAAACCGTTGTCAGATTCCAAGAAGAAATTGGTTTGGATGTCTTGGTCCACGGTGAACCAGAAAGAAACGATATGGTTCAATACTTTGGTGAACAATTGGAAGGTTACGCTTTCACCACCAACGGTTGGGTCCAATCTTACGGTTCCAGATACGTCAGACCACCAATTGTTGTCGGTGACGTTTCCAGACCAAAGGCTATGACTGTCAAGGAATCTGTCTACGCCCAATCTATCACCAAGAAACCAATGAAGGGTATGTTGACTGGTCCAGTCACTTGTTTGAGATGGTCTTTCCCAAGAGACGATGTCTCTGGTAAGATCCAAGCTTTGCAATTGGGTTTGGCTTTGAGAGACGAAGTCCAAGACTTGGAAAAGGCTGGTATTACCGTTATCCAAGTCGACGAACCAGCTATCAGAGAAGGTTTGCCATTGAGAGCCGGTGCTGAAAGATCCGACTACTTGAACTGGGCCGCTCAATCTTTCAGAGTTGCCACTTCTGGTGTCGAGAACTCCACTCAAATCCACTCTCACTTCTGTTACTCCGACTTGGACCCTAACCACATCAAGGCTTTGGACGCTGATGTTGTTTCCATCGAATTCTCCAAGAAGGACGATCCAAACTACATCCAAGAATTCTCCAACTACCCTAACCACATTGGTTTGGGTTTGTTCGACATCCACTCTCCAAGAATTCCTTCCAAGGAAGAATTCGTTGCCAGAATTGAAGAAATCTTGAAGGTGTACCCAGCTGAGAAATTCTGGGTCAACCCAGATTGTGGTTTGAAGACCAGAGGATGGGCTGAAGTTAAGGCTTCTTTGACCAACATGGTTGACGCTGCTAAGCACTTCCGTGAACAACAATAAGTGCTAGTGCGAAATTATTAAACCCCATTACTCACATGGTTGTTGCATTATTCAATTCTTTTGTTGATGCTGTATCCGGTTACATTTATTCAACATTAATGTAATTTTATTAATTTTTATTTGTTATGTCTTATGACGTTTTGTTTTTTTTATTGTTTTGTCAAGCCGGTTCTCCGGCGGGGGTTTAAAATTGGGATTTCAACATCGGTTATATATATAGTAATGAACTATATTCAAAGTGAATTGTAGTGTTTGTTAGTACGGTGATTCTAGTGAATCATGTGCTACGAGCTGAAGCGTAGCCATTTCATCGAATTGACCTACTGTTTGTTTTGGTTCCATAGATGGGGCTTGCAGAGAATTGGCTGTTCATTTGGGTATGGGTCGCAAATACTTCTTTTCTCACAAACGGTTTTACAATTATATATTCTCACCGATTTCTCGCCATCAGCTCATTTCCAAATCAGTTTCATTTGCCATTGTGTTTTGCCGCTGTCTAGCAGTTCGATCGATTCAATTGACTAAGCTGACGTTACCGACCAGTACCACTTGGTTCACTTTTCCTTCTCTTTCCGTTCTCATTGATCCGCGTTTCATCTAGTACTCGTGGTTATTATACATCATCTCAACATGGACGACTACGAGCAATTAGTTGACCAATTTGTCAACGTGACAAACACCCCACGGGAACTCGCCCAGCAGTACCTTCAGCGCAACGAAAACGACTTGATGGACGCCATTTCCGACTACTACAATAACCAGGGAGGCGATTCCGGCGCCAGCAGTGCCGCCACCGGCGCCAGCAGCAGCCGCAAGGCCAAGCCAGGGGTGAGAACACTCCGGGACTTGAACAACCCGGGCGAAGACGAGGAGGACGATAAGACAAACACAAACTTTTTCACCGGTGGCGAAAAATCAGGGTTGCAAGTGGAGGACCCCAACAAGGACAAAAAGGGCCGGGGAGACCGGTCCATCATCGACCAAATCTTCCAGCGTGCCAAGGACCAAGCGGAGCAGCCCGACGACCGCCCGTCCTCCCTGCAGGCACCGGCTCCGGTCCGCAAGTTCACCGGGACGGGTTTCAAATTGGGCAGCGAAGACAGCCCCAGCGAACAGGTTGCCGATCCAACCGCGGGCGCCCCACAAAGGCCTTCTAAAGTGTCGAGAGAAATCACGTTCTGGCGCCAGGGTTTCACCGTTGGCGATGGTCCCTTGCACCGTTACGACGACCCTGCCAACGAAAGCGTGTTGCAGGAGTTGAACCGCGGACGGGTGCCTGTGTCCTTGCTCGACGTCGAGTTTGGCCAGGACGTCGATGTTTCTGTGTTCAAGAAGACCGAAGAAGACTGGACCCCACCAAAACGCAAGGTCGGCGGCTTCCACGGCCAGGGACAGCGTCTTGGTTCCCCCGTGCCCGGGGAAGTGGTGACCCCCGAGCCACAGGCAGCACCAGCAGAATCCAGTGAGCCAAAGGAGGCAGACAAGAAGCCAGACGAGGGAGAAGGGGACACATTGGTGCAAATCAGGTTTGCCAATGGGAAGAGAACCGCCCACAAATTCAACTCGTCTGACTCGATCACCACGGTCTACCAGTTTGTCAGGAACCACCCTGACGCTGGTGCCGGTGACCGCGCCTTCATGTTGCTGCATGCGTTCCCAGTAAAGCCCATCGAGGAGTCCAGCGAAGTCACGGTTGCCGACGCCAAGTTGAAGAACGCAGTCATTGTCCAGAGATGGAAGTGAGCTGGCTGCCTCGAGGCAAAGCGTGGACGTTCCGCTGCGACATTACCTCTTTACAGTGTGCTACAACTTGCCCAGTATATATACATGTACGTGTATACAAAGAAGTGTATTGTATTATCGGTTCTCCAGTTTTCAGTAAAGCGAGAACAGAAAAAAAAAAAGAGCGATATTGAGTCTCATCTAACATTATTCGATTAAATAGATACAAACTCCCACTGATATAGACCCTTTGGCACTCCCAAATTGCATTTATCTCCCATGTACATACTCTGAAACACAGCATTTTGCACCATGATACGACTGCTGCTTCGACTACCGAGATTCCGGGCCAGCCTAGCGCACACAATACCGAAGTCCATTCATCGAATAACAGCCTTCCAGAGCCACAATTTCACCACTAAAACCCCCCTTCACGAACGACAGGACATACCGAGCGCCTTCTTCAGCGGCAACGGGAAGGACGCCGGCGGCGCCGCAGCCGGGATTGCCACAGAAACGAACGAATCCGCCGAACCGGCTGCAAGAGATGAGCTTCGCCTGAGGCTCCAAGCATGGCTTGCCAAAAAGCCCGCCTTCACCGATCCCTACAGCGAGTATGCTGGTATACCGATACTCGAGCCAGAAGCCCTACTGTTTCGGCACGAATTTGATGTTTGCAAGCACCTAGATGACATCCTAGAGCCGTGCCGTCCCGAAAAGGGCTCCTTCGTTGAATTCATAGATCCAGTGTCCGGCAGGGCCCATTTTGGCGTCGTGCTACAGGCCGCTGAGTCCAAGTTCAACTTGAATTACAACAAGGTGGTTGTTCTAACCACAGAGAATGTTATAACCAAGGTGGATCCCAACCATATCAGCATTCATTTCCCCGAGGTGATAGTGTCAGATATCGAAAGCACCCTGGTGCTCGAACACAGGTACGACGAAACCCACGAGATTAGAACCGAGCTCGTCAACATAACAAGGAGCTTCGTGCAGCAGGCTCTAGAGAGAATCAGTGACTTGGGCCACCACCTCAGCATATACTTCCAGCAGTGCTCCAACGAATCTCGTGCGAGCAGCTTCACTTTGAGCCAGGCGCTAGAAGACAGCGACTTTGTTTGTCGGAACTTGTTTGACCAGTGTGCCCTTCTCTTTGGGTGCCATTTGCACATGTGCCACAACCCAGACAAATGGATCGTGTCGGCTTGCTTTAGGCCCAGTGTTGGCACGAACTTGTGGCAGAAAGAGTGCTCTGACGAGATAGTCTACGGAAGCACCTACTTGATGAATAGCGTCGCCAACATGAAGGCCTTGCAGTGTATCAACAACACTGACGAAGCGAAGTTGTCGAAAGACCTCACAGCATTGGAGCAGCTTCGACACTCAAACAAGACGTTCCAGCAGATAAGTGTCTTCTTCAACATCTGGGAAGGGAAGCACCTCAAGTATCTTGTGGACTGTTTGAAGTTTGCTGTCACATACCCTCATTCTAGAGTCATGGAGAAGCTTTCTGCTTTGGGCGTCCACTCTCCTGCCTCGGCAGTCACCTTTTTGGAGCAGCTCGGCGTCTACAACAACCTGGAGAACTCGTTGACCGACATTCACCTATCAGCAAACCTTGTTGGCACTCCCAGTCTGAGTCAGCTTTCCGTTCTGGGTCCCTCTGGCTTGAGCTCCAGCAGCCTGCAGATGCAATCCGAAGACAGTTTCAGTGACAAGTTCGCCCATCTCAGACACACCAAAAGCTACTACATGGATCACGTAATATATGGGCTTCCTTTTGGCGTTGACGGCACTGCTTCGGGCGACGGATCTTTCCTTGCCGTGTCTGTTGAGAAAATCAACTCGAGGAAGTACATTGTGAATGTGCACATCCCTGATTTGGTGACCCACTTGCAGCCAGGATCCAGTCTTTTCGACAGCTTGATGAACGACGGTAATCTTGTGAGCTTGCAAGGATTGTGCAATGGAGACAGTTTTAGACTTTTCAGCACTGAGTTGGCGAAAAAGGTCAGCTTTAAGACCAACAGATTCAGGAAAGACTGGTACAGCGTGGCTGACCTCAACCAACATTCAGCTAGGACCACCCGTCCTGACCAGGCCACTTGCATGACGATTTCGTTCAATTACAACACCTTCGATCTGAATCCCTTCAAGGACATCGAGGACAAAGTTACTGTGCTGTTCGATACAATCAATAAGGTGGAAGTCAAAAACGTTGGATGGACAGAATTGGAGGATGTCTTGAAGGGCAAGGGCATGTTCCCATTCCGCTTGTTGAACTTCAAAGAGAAACCGCGAGAAGAACCCTTGTTGAATGACACAGACAAGGCCAACCTCAATCTCATTTTCAGCATCATGAATAGTCATTTCCGTATCAGGAATTTGGACAGCGTCAGTTTCAATCCAGCCACAAGTATAGAGGCCTCCGACTGTGGCAGCTTGATGAAGAGACACAGTTTTGTCAATAAAAACAGCCAGGATGAGCGTTTGGAGACCAAGCTCGAGCTTGTCCCATTTGAAGATCAGAGGCTGCTTGGGCGGGCCAAGTTCTTGGTCCACGAGGCCCAGATGTTTGCCAGCCGGTTCATTGCCGCATGGTGTCATGCCAACGATGTGCCCGTGTTCAGCAATTCCCAGGAGTTGCTGGAATATGAAGGCAACGATGAGGTGTTGATACTTCACGACAACATGCTTTTGCCTGAGTTCCATGCCTCCAGTTTTTCTCAGACGATGCTTGCCAAGGACGCCAACGGCTACTTGTCGCTATCTGCGTTGCTCATGGGCCGACACTTCCTTCTGAAGAAGCGTCGAGACGTCTCGTTCAAGGAGGCCGATGTCCCCAATGGATTTGAGTACGGTCTTGTGAAAATCGTGGACGTCATGAACGACATGGAAGTGTACTTGAACCAGCTCCAAGTCCTCAACCAGATGCAGCTCATGTACACGAACGACCGGGCCAGGGACACCAGCGGTAACGGGTGGTCGGACGACCGGGCGTACTTGTCCAGAGTCAAGTTGTTCAGCGACTTGAAGATGCATGGCTACAACAACCAGGGCCCCATAGCGGGCGAGGTCTTGCTGCAACAGTTGTACAAGCTTGACTTGGCCCAGAGCTGGAACGAGTATTTCTGTCAGCGGCACAAGCAGTTCTGGACCTTGACGTATCTCCAACAGCAGCAAGAGCAGAGCGCCCGCCAGATGGAGGCCGTCAAATACGAGACCGTGGTGACCAGCGGAGGATTTGTGGTTCCTGGAGTCGGCAGAATGGTGAGAGGGTTCTGTCCAGACTTGAACTTGGAGCTTGACGTGCTTATGAGTGAACAGGCAGACGTCAGCATTGGCATGAGCATCTCCAGCGATGAGATCTTGCACTTGGACCCGGCCGCTGGCCAGTGCGTGTTGAGGGGAACCACCTTACTATAGAAGAGAAGAAACCTGTACATATAATGCATATGCCCGGATTCCAGCTGGACCCGAGGCATCACAGTAATACTTCAGCTTGCACTGATCAGATTTTGTAGATGGCTCCATAGGAATCACTTATACCATGAGTACACCCTGTTCTTCCAGAGCTCATAAAAACTCACAAAGAGGCCTTTTGCTGCAGATTGCCTTTTCTCGCGGTGCGATCTAAAGGCTGTTTGCGGATTTGACTGGCTCTCTGTGGATTTGCCTGGCTCTTCTGTATGGCGATTGCAAAATCTCAAAATCCTGCACGCACCCGATTAATCCAATGAAAAATTTGTTTGGTGGTGACTCAAACTTACCATCCACATCATGTTTGTACGTACACCAACTTGAAGCATCCATGCCGTAATGCCGAATACTAACCGACCAGTCTGAGATCCAGCCATCTCGTGATGGGTTGCACAAGCTCGTGAACGAAGCTGAGGCTCCCAAGCCAAACATCTATCCTATCTTCAAGTATGTTTCAGCAGACCATCTCACTGTGCACCAAGCGTACCTCATATTGGCCGAATTGAACAACGCCAAAAGAAGCGAGTCCTTTTTGTTCGAGTCTGCCATCAACGGTGACACCGTGCAGAGGTACTCCTTCATAGGGATCAATCCAAAGAAAATCATCAAGACTGGCGACAACGACAGTTTTGCTCCGGAATACACCAATGTCGACCCGATTCTGGTGTTGGAGGCCGAGATGGCCAAGTACCGCCAGGCGGACGTCCCGGGGCTCCCCAAGCTCTGTGGTGGTGCAGTCGGATACATTTCCTACGACTGTATCAAGTACTTTGAACCCAAAACGAGAAGACCATTGAAAGACGTCTTGCAAGTGCCTGAAGCCATCTTAATGATGTGCGACTTGGTGCTTGCGTTCGACCATGTCTACCAGAGATTCCAAATCATCCATAACGTCGACGTGTCGGACGGCAACTGGGGCGAAATTGATGCCCGTTACAACACCGCTGCCCAGGAAATAGCCCGGGTCGAAAAAGCATTGCTCACGCCAGCCACCGACGACATCCAGCCAAAACAACCGCCAATTCGTGCCAACCAGACCTTCACGTCAAACATTGGACAAGAAGGGTACGAAAAGCACGTTAGCACTCTCAAGGACCACATCTTGAAAGGTGATATCATCCAAGCAGTGCCTTCCCAGAGAGTGGCCCGTCCTACCCTGTTGCACCCATTCAACATTTACCGCCACTTGCGTAGCGTCAACCCATCGCCTTACTTGTTTTACATTGATTTCCTTGACTTCCAAATAATCGGGGCCTCTCCCGAACTTTTGGTCCGTACAGACACCAACAGCCGAGTTGTCACCCACCCTATTGCTGGAACCATACGCAGAGGGAAGACTGCCGAGGAAGACGAAGCCAACGCCCTCGAATTGAGAAGCTCAGTGAAAGACCGTGCTGAACATATCATGTTGGTCGACTTGGCCCGGAACGACGTCAACAGAATCTGTACCCCCGAAAGTAACTCTGTCGACAGGTTGTTGACCATTGAGCGGTTCTCACACGTTATGCACTTGGTGTCGGAAGTCAGTGGTACTTTGAGGGACGACAAGACCCGGTTCGATGCTTTCAGATCCATTTTCCCTGCCGGTACCGTCAGCGGGGCCCCCAAAGTCAAAGCAATGGAGCTCATTGGTGAGTTGGAGAAGGAGAAAAGAGGAGTTTACGCCGGTGCCGTTGGACACTGGGGCTACGACGGCAAGTCGATGGACACTTGTATTGCTTTGCGTACTATGGTGTATAAGGACGGCGTGGCTTACTTGCAAGCCGGAGGGGGCATTGTTTTCGACAGTGACGAGTACGACGAGTACGTCGAAACCATGAATAAGATGAAGGCCAACAACAACACCATCGTGGAAGCCGAAAAAATCTGGATGCAAAAAGTTGGCAGAGAGTAAGTCGGGCCTTATACGATAACTAATCAGATATGACATAGACATAGCACAATTTGTAGACATGACATTGGTCTTTTCCAGGTCCGGATATCACACAGTTGGTCTTTTTGTAGCTCTCAGTGGCTGATTAGCAAAGTGTTAGAATGGGCTACGGAATATGGTTTTTCGCAATTTGTTGCACTGCCAGGGAAAACTCAGGTTTAATTGAGCCAAATTAAAATCACATTCGATGCAAAACCACCAATTGCAAAAAAAAGACATTTTCACCAAATCAGTCAAGAACAGCCCACGGCCTTTGCAGACGCCTGCTCTGTTGCTCGGGGGCTTTCCAAGGCCCAGAAAGGCCTACAGCTCACCGTAGACCAGAAAAACACGACAACAGGTCACTTCAATTTATAAGAGCCTGTCCGCGCTTTCACAACTCCCCCAGCTCTTCCAGCAACCGAAATTGGCCCTCATAGTCGCTGTTGCCCCCTTCAATCGACTTCCAGTTGGCCCAGCCTAATACCCGTCGGTACCCGCACGCACATCAATGATGCAAAAATGTCAGGACAAAATGCGAAGAGATAAATTTACTAAAGCTACTCATCACAATCAGCAGAATGTCAGAACTTCGCCAAATGGCATTCCCGCCAGACGTGCTCGCACGCATAGCACCAGAGGTGTCATTGCAGAGGCATTTGGCCATCGGCTTGCGGCCGAGTCTCCGGAACTTCAACGAGTTCAGAAGCCTCGAAATCACCCAAGGTGGCCTCAATAAACTAGGAGAGAACTCAGTGGTGGGCTCGTCCATAGCGAAGAACGGCGCCACCTCCGTGTTCTGCTCCGTCACCCTCGGCGTCACCGAGACCCCCCGGACGGCCTCTCAGCATACCTCGGTTTACCCTGTGGTGGAGGTTGTGCGAGGCCGGTCGGGAGCCCCCACCGACGAGGAGATGATTCTTTCACAACGGCTCTACGAGTCCATATTGCACAGCAAGGTCGTGTCCAGTGACTCGCTCCGTATAGTACCTGGGTTCGAAGTGGCGGGAGACCAAGGCACCTCCATCATCTATCCAGACTCGCCTGAGAACATTGCTCTTCTCGAAGAGATTCCCTCATTCAGCAAGACCAAGAGCTATTCGTTTGTTTTGTACGCCCACTTGAAAGTGTTTCTGAGGTCGGGGCCGCTCTTAGACTTGTGCTACAACTCGCTCGTGCGGGCATTGGCCGACGTCAAGTTGCCAGCCGTGTACGTGGGTGACACCAGTGACAAGATAAAGGTGCCAGTACGCTCCAGAGGTAATTTCGGCCATTTGAGTGGCGGGGACAATCTTTTTTTTGACGCCAACACGAAAAGACAAAACGTCTTGGAGCTCAACAGTGCCTCTGCTGGCGTGTCGTCCAGTTTTGGCGTAATTGACATCGACTACAAGGTTGCGGGGGAGACCGAGATGGAGTTGGACCTGAAAACGGTGTTGCTAGCAGACTTAGAAGGCGACGCCGAGGAGGGCCATGTCACCTCGAAAATCAACGTTGTGTCCGATAAAAACGGCGAGTTCTTGAAGAACGTAAGCATAGTTGGTGGCGGGGCCAATGTCACGTTGGACATCCTAAAGGAAAGCATTCGTCTTGCAAAACTGAGAGCTAGACACACCGAATAATTAATGTACATTATTAGTATTGAAAAAAGAGTGTTTGTAGCTACAGCAGAGTCTTTTTACAGCATGTCAGAATTCCATGCTGCACAAATATATTACATCTATAGCTAATTCAATATCACCTCCTCGGAGCTGGCGCTATCAGGAGAAGTAACACTCGACGTTGAGTTGAAGCCAGGATTGTTGATATGAATGGACTTGTTGACATTGTCGTCCTTGGAGATGAGCCGTTGCTTCCTCTTGTTGAAGTGATCGTTTTGATCAGGAAGAATTTGGTCCTCATTAATAGGCGACCTTGACTTCTTGTTCGAGTTGCATTTGCTTGGTGAAGCAATGCCACTGTCCGATTTTGACTCTTCCTTTTCGACCAGTTCCCCCTCTGATTCTTTATCGGCGGCGGCGCCCTGTGATTCTTCTTGTTCTTTTTCCTTGGCTTCCATTGCTTCTTTCTCTTGTCTTTGCTTCTCTTTGTGAGCATCTTCAATCTCGCGGTAGATATCTGTCTGGCTCTTGACTGTTGCCATATTAGCCTTGATATCGTTCAACTTCTTTTCATACTCAACGCGGCCCTCGTGAATTAATTCCTGCACTCTTGGTCCACCCACAAGGTCAGAACTTCTCTTTCTGTAAAACAACAAGTAAGCGGCACCGGTGACACACTCCTGAGGGTTGTTGATGGGAGTCACCCTGCTGTCATTGAAATAGTACCACTTGTTATCGCGGAAATTCTTAACCGAAGCAGTGTAATGGCCTCCACCTAAACCACCATAGTGATTATCAACAGCAACGAGATCATAGAGCATATCATTCTCTTGAAGAACAAATGGTTCGTCTCCATCAGCTTCCTCGGCTTCTCCTTTCTTGGAGGCCACGTAAGGTGACATGTCCAAACCTTCAATTGGGAAATCAACAGTAACATCAATCTTGTCACTAAAAGAACGAGCACTTTGAAACCGCTTCAAGTGTATGGTTAACAAGTCACCAGTCGACCAAATTTGAATGGTTTTGGTGGCTTGCTTGTGATCCTTACATCTAGGACAGTACCACAAGTCATGATCCCCCAAAACTTCGGGAACACTGAAACTCTTCAAACAGTCTTGAAGCGAAATGGTAGATTTTTGCTGTCTCGCGAGTTGAGCTTTGCTGGCCTCCAATTCAGGGTTGGGGATGTATTCTGAATTTGCCCATGTTTGATGTTTCTGATCTTTGAAGAAACTTTCATACACAGAAGGATCCCATTCACATACCAACGTAACTTTCTCATCAACCAAGACAGGATGATTGTTGGGCTTTACATCGACAGCTTCAGGTGAGTTCTGTACCGATTGCTTGACGGAGTCAGAATATGAGGGTGGAACTAAATTATTAGTTGAATCGAATAATGATCCCACATTGCCCAAGCTTTCGGAGTCGGCATCCTCATCCAGCAGCTGTGAGTTAGTGGATGGTGGTTTAGCACTATCGCTGTTGTTGACAATAACGAAATCATCTGAATCCTTTTTAGGAGACGAAGCAGCACTAGAGTCAACCTCTGGAGCCAAGTTCTCGTTGACTTGGTCTTCAATTTCTTCGAGGTCTTTGTCCAACTGTGAAGAGAAATCCGGGTAGTGATAGTAGTTGCGCTTTAGTTCTGGTAATTGTACAGCTAACGAAGGCAAATTGGCAAAATGGGGTCTGGAATGGGGAACCCGAAGAGGCCTATCATCCGAGCTTTCTGGTTGGGCTTCGAAACGGAACCTAGAAGGCTTGTTGCCATCTTCATAATGGTATTTGATTTCAAAACCAAAGTTACCTCCGACATTAGGGTTGGCAAGAGAAATATCAGAGTCGTAACCGTCATCATATGCTTCATTTTGAGATTTGCTCTGCTTGTCTTTTTCTTCGTCACTCACCATGACGATGTCATCTTCGGCGCTTTTCTTGTTGGCCAACAACGGGAAATCTTTACTGCTATAGTATTTTGTATCCTGAGATTTGAGCTGACTGTACTGTTCCTCGATGTTGCCGCTAGTCAATACCTTAACAGTTTGTTCAAGTTTCGCTCTGATTCTTCCAAAACTGCTAACATCGTATTCTTTGTCCAAGACAACAAATAAAGGAGGCCCGAAGGGCTCAGTCAAGTTGTATGTCTTATCTGTGTCAGCAACTGTATTGATGATAGGCACAATGACGTTAGTTTCCGGGTCATGTGGGATGATGTAAACCAAAACCTCATCGGTATCGGAAATCACTTCACTGATTGGGAAGAACTTGAGCCGGTTGTAAGACTCTTGGAAATTTTTGTAGAAGAAATTCCGGAAAATCTCGAAGAGGAAAAGATGACTGGAAGGGACGTTCAAGAACCGCGATAAGTACTTGAGCAATTCGTCATAATTCGAAGTTTTACTGAGTTCCACCTCTAATTTAGCTATTGGCTTCGATGAGGGGTTGCCCGACAAGTCAATCACAGTGAAAGTGTGGTACCATTTCTTCGAGATTGGCAACGGCAAAGTTAAGTCATTGAAAGGATCGAAAGTGATTGATGTCTTGGAGCAGTCGGGACAAACCAAAGTAGATTGGTACAAGCCAGTGAACAAATCAACGATGATCGAGTCGTTACGTTTCTTGTGTTGGTCCCAGCAGGTTTGGGACAACTCGATGATTGCGTTGGGGTTGTTGATATCTTCATCTTTCAACTCAGGCTTTTCGCAGTAAGGTTTGTTGTGGATACGATTCAAGTCTTCATGGAGGGCGTCTAGAAGCCAACTGAGAAACTCTTGCGAATCTTGTTGCAGGAACCCGTGGAATAGGGACGAGTAGCGGCCCACGGTGTGTTTGAATTCACGAGGGCTCACCGAGGACAGGGACGAATTCAAGTCAAAGAGTTTATGTAGAAGCGACCCAAACGCCACGGCGATGTCACCGTTGTTACCCAACGGATTGGACACGTTCAACTCTTTCTGGTAGAGGTCGAAAAAGAAGTAGTGGTTTATTTCAGGAACGTGCAAAAGACACTGCAATGCCGAGTTCATGTAGCAGGTGTTGCCCAAGTTGCCGAGACCCATGAATCCGCCGAAGCCCACAGTGTGGTCGAGGGACAACTTGTTGTAGTTGAACGAGGCAAGGTAGTTATCGATGGGCCATTTGCCCTTTTCCGTCGACTCCACGAGCAAGTGGATTCGGGCGGAGGCGATGCCTTGGCTCTTCAAGGTTTGGTGCAAGATGTCGCGGTTGACCAAGGACTTCTTGGGGATCTCATGGAGGAACGTGGCCACCGGCACCGTGGCAGACAACTCCTCGATGCTGGGACTCTCGATGAACCACACGCGAAACGCCGGGGTGCGGCCGGGCTGCTTGAACAACAGTAGCTTGATCTCTTGCAAGAGCTGGGCAAAAGTGCGGGTCTGGGACACCGAGATGCCCGGTGGCGGCGTGTGGTGGGTGGCGTGGCGGCCGACCGACTTCGCCAACGAGTGGACCACGAAGAACGGCGGATAGCGTTCGACCTCCTTGGCGCCGGTGGCCGGGTTGACCACCACCAGGCGGGCCACCGGCGGGCCCACGGTGCCGAACCAGTCGGCGAGCTGATGGAAGCAGGGCGGCGGCACGTTGTAGGTACCTACGGGCTCGGCATTCTCCGGGTAGAGCACGCCGTGGGCGTCGACGATGGCGGTGCAGTCAACGGGTCCGACGTTGGCCCGGAGCGCGTCGAACGATGGGGCCGGGAGCGAGAGCACGGCGCTGAGGTAGTCCAGCGACACGAGGTACCAGGTGTCACCCTCATTGGCGGGGGACTCGAGGAGCAGGCGGAGGCGCAAGCGGCGGGCGGCGAGGTCGCGGGCCGGGTCGAGCTGCTGGGAATCTGGGTCGAGGGCCGGATCTGATGGTGGAGGAACGGCTGGGTGCAAGGGCACGGCGGCCGGGGAATCGTGCGGGGCGGGCGACACGGTGGTGCTGGCGGGGGCCGGGTCGGGCGCCAGGCCGTGGGACGAGGGAAGCGACGACGCTGGCGCCGATGGGAGCGACGATGGCGCCGACGAGTCGAGATCGGCTGGAGCAAGCGGGATCGCGTGGGCGCTGGACGCGGAGGCAGCTGGGCCGGCGCGGGCGCCGGGCGACAGCGGGTTAGACGCATCCGGGGGCGAGGGCGAGCGCCGGGCGGCGGTGCTGGCCGGACGGGGGCCGGGCGTGGACTGAGACATGGTTTTGCCGCTGGAGGAACAACAAGAAGAAAGGGTGGAAGTATGTGCGAAAATTGGCCGGGCTGAAATGCGAAGGTGAGAAAAAAAAGTGGCAGGAACGAGTCAATGAAAATGAGAATACCAGGACAAAACGGGCTGGCTCGGCCTGGCGGCGGGCCGGTGGCGCCGTTGAGAGGCAGTCGAGGTGTCAAGGGCGGCCGGTGGGAAACAGGCCCCTGTTGGGGAGGCTGGGCCGGGCCCGGGCCGCTGAATCACAACATAGTGGGCCCGAGTGAGCAATTGCAGCAATTACGATGCGGGACAATTGGACGGCGATGCGAGACAATTGGGCGACGAGGCGAGACAATTGGACGAGACTGGCTAAGCGGCGGCTGGCGCACAGGTGCGCTCTGTGCAAGTGGGCGGTGGTAATCCTGTTTGTACGGTAGGGGGCAGCACTTGACGTAGGAACTGGCAGCGCTGCCGTGTGGGCGGCGTGCGAGTTGGGCCCAGCCACGGGTCAACCGTGCGAGAAGGCGCGAACGCCGCCCCAGCCGGGCGGGCCGCGCCAGTTGGTGTCGCTCGCGGCCGGCCCCAGCCCCGTGCGCGCCGCCGTCTGCGCCTCTCGTCACCCCCGCGGGGCTTATACTGCTCTACATCTCCTGCTCTCCTCGCTATTACCTCTTCTTCTGCTCCTCGCTTCCCTGCCTATCTCGTGCTGGTTCCCCGATCCATACACCAGCCCGCACTCTCCCTGCAGCAGCGGCACTTCACCAGCGGGTTCTTCGTCACCAGCCCAACCACTCAGTAACCCCTTCTGTCCCAATTGACCCTGTTTCGTGCCTACGACACCTCCCAGCCATGCCAGACAGCGACACAGAAGCGGACGCCATCGGCGCCCTCTGCTCGCTCTTCCCCAGCGCCTCGTTCGACACCGAGCTCCTTGCCGGCTGGAACCAGGAGTTGGAGGTGGCCGACTTGGCGGGCCTCTCGGCGTGCCTCGACGACGTGGTGCTCTCGGCGGGCCCGGATGGCGCCAGGCCGCCGCCGCCAGCGCTGCTCGACCGCGTGCACCACTTCTTGCACGCATTGGCCCGCTTGGACGATGACCTCCACCGGGAGCTCAAGTTGGTGCTCTTCGAGGCGTTTGCCCATTGCGTGCTGTGCACCTACGCCGCCAAAATCTACTGGTTCCGCTTGGGCCTCGTCGAGACCCTTGTTTCCTCCTTGCTAGACGGCGTCGGCATCGCCAATGGCGGGGCCGACAAGAACGACAAAAAAGATGACCCCTTCAACGACAACACCAACGACAACACCAACGACAACACCAACGACAGCGACAACAGCGACAGCGGCCACGATAGCCACAGCGACGTCGGCCACAACACCAGCTGGCTCGACTACAACTCCCCGTGCTGGCACAACCAGCACATCCGCATCATCGTCGAGCTCATGGAGTTGGGCTGCGACATCAAGACCTACAAACACCTCCTCCAGTTGCTCGACGAGCCGGCGGCGGCGTTGGTGGCACTCGAGTTGTTGAGCCAGTTGCACGCCAAACACCCGAGCCACTACGACTTCTTCGTGTTCCAGTTCAGCAGCTCGGTGCTGCTCCCGTTCAGCGACCTCTCCCGGTCGTTTTCGGTGCACGCGTGGCTCAAGGTGGTGTCCCACGCCCAGCAGGACATCGACGCGGTTGCCACGCTCTTCGAGTTGGCGCCGGGCCTGGCGGGGCCGCTCCTCCGCGTGCAGCTCGTGGGGGGACGCCAGTTCTTGGTGGAACACTTTGATGCCACCACCCAGTCTCGCATGCAATACACCTTCAATCAGCTTCTCGCCGACTCTTGCGGCCTTGTGCACTTCGTGTTGACCTACGACAGTTACAACAACCTCAACTTGTTCGTGGACGGCCAGTACAGCGAGAGCATCCCGTGTCCCGACGTGTACAAGAGCCTCAGCAACTGGAACAAAGTGTGCTTCGGCAAGGACCCTTACTCCAAGGACGAGTTGGTGCTCCGCAGCTTCACCATCCTCAACACGAGCTTGCTGCACGCCTGGGTAAACCTCCTCTACAACTTGGGCCCCGAGTTGGACTGGAACTTCAAGGACTTCACCGACCACAACCTCTTGAACTTGCTCAACACCTTGAACGCCAGCAACTTGGCCAGCTTGTCGCTCAACTTGAACCAGTTGGCTTCGTCCAACGACCGCAAATTGCATCTCCCGCAGGAGTCGAGAAACGGCCTTCTCGAGCCCATCAACAGGAAGAACATCGCCGCCATTCTCTCCAAAACTAGAATAAGACAATCCAGCATCGTGTTCAACCTTCACGACAGCCAGTTCAGTGGCTTGGAAACTCCAAAATCCCTGAAAATCATCTTCCACAAGACCAAGTCCGCCCATGGCGCCTTGTACAGTGTCTGTGGACCCTCGGTCTTCTTGAAGATCATCGACTCGGCGTCCAAGGGCGAGTTTAGTCACCATAACGACTCGTTTGTCTTCCTATCCCTCAGAACCCTCTTCGCCGTGCTCCAGAATAACTGGAGAATCAACAAGGAGTTCGAAAACATGAACGGCTACGGCATACTAATGATATTTCTAACTGCATACAAGGAACGGAACCCAAGCCTCACGTTAAAGTTGGTACCCGAGCTCGCGAAGCCGAAGAATGACTTGGTGCCGTACAGCAACGTTCTTCGTTTGGTGCTTCAGCATACTGGCTATGATTTCCTGAATCCGTTCGAGTCCATCATTGTGAACGACTTGGCATACCGTGTTCTTGTTCTCAATTTCGACCTCTACTTGGGCACTGAGGCGTTTCAATTCTTGCTTTCCCATTTCCAGGTGGTCTCGTTTGCCAGCAAGCAACAGCATTTCAACCGGTGTCAGCTCGGCAGCATGAAAGTACTACGCAAAATTGCCCAGTTCTTGAAGAACCCGCATTTGGCTGCAAAATTGAGTGCAGACGAAATAGAACTGCTCAAGACCACCCTCATCTGTCTTGTTCGGGCAGACTCTTCAGCCGAGACTATCAGGGCGGTGTCCCTTTTCATCATATATTGTCTTTATGGCGATGCATCGTCGGAATTTGGCGTGATTGCCTTGCAGGCGCTCACCGAGGTGCTATGTGACCCCCAGTCTTCCATCAAAGTGGTGAAGAAGTTCTCCCGCTCCATCACCATCCACTGGATTCTTCTTCTTTTCAACTACAATTCGAAAGAGGTCGTTGTCAGAGGGCTTCTTCTCCTCACCAAGCTCCTTAAGGCGCTTGGCACCCATATCATCAAGAGGTTCTTCCAAGTCAACCATGGCTTGGAGATCTTGACTCATTTCCTCAAGGAATGGTGGCACGATAACCGTATTCTCAGCCTCATTCTATTGTCCAGCTTCGGCATCTACACGTTGGACATCACCGATCTCAACCTCTCGTCCATTTTGGCCAGCTACCTGAGCCAGCTAGGCCCCGTGGTAATGCCAGACTTCCTCACGCTTCTCAACAACTTGGTGTTGAATTCGATGTACACTTTAGGGATGAAATACGGCCAGGTGCTTAGTGCTCTGGGCTCGCCGTTGAAGCCAGTTACCACTCGGACCAACAACGAGAAGTTGGAGCTTTCCATGAACGCGTTGCATTTGATCAACCAGTACACCGAGGCGATTCAGTACGGGTTTGCCAACGTGAAGAGTTTGCCCGGGTGTTTTGATCGCAAGGACTGGCTCGAAGGAGTGTTTGAGTTGGTGGGCCATCTTCGGTTGGCGTTGACGTGGGCGCCCGTTGAGTTGGCGGCCAACTTCCGGAGCTCGTACCAGAAGCTTGTGGCGGTGTTGGCCGACATATTCGTGCTGAAGCTCTTGCGCGTGGGCGAGATGTTGGCGGTGATGGGCTCGCTCAACGAGTTCACCAAGACCATGGTGCTCGACATCATATTCCCCAAGATCTTCAAGCACATCAACGAGTTTGTGTCGGTGCTGAACTTTGTGTTCAAGGAAAAGGAGTTCCTCGAAGGGGCGCTCGACTTGTTGAGCTACTATTTTCGGGACTTCATTGAGCGCAACTACTACGTGGGCCCGGACGAGGCCGACGTGTTTCTCACGTGCACGTTGGCGGTGATTGAGACGATTGACGGCAACGACGAGTTCAAGCGGAGCCACGCGTCGGCAGTGGGCCGGGTGAAACGCAACTTGGGCCACGTCGTGGTGGTGCGGTTCTTGCAGCTCGGCGAGCACCACGGCGCCGAGCACCAGAACGACCGGAGCAGCCAGGACGACGAGAACCCCCAGCTGGAGCCGTCGACGCCGACGCGGCCGCAGGCCGGCCCGTTCGACTCGGTGCTCAGCCCCCGGCGCGGCGGCGCCGGGGGCGGGCTCGGCAGCCAGCTAAACAACGCGTGCAAGCAGCTTCTTTACCGGCAGCTCACGATTCTCCAAGCGGACGTGCTTGACCGCAAGCGGCTCACGTATCTCATAGACGTGATTCTCGGCAACTTCTTCCTTCTTCTGCCCGAGCAGCAGGCGGCCAACGAGCACACGCTCAACTTCCTCCGCACCATGTTCATGATGAGACGTGACGAGTTTGGCCAGGTATATGACGTGCTAGCCGAGGGGCTGGAGTACCCGCAGTCGCAAGGGCTCATCAGCGAGTTCTTCGAAGGGCTAGTGACCAAAAACGACGAAGAGACGGTCCGCAGCGTCGGGGTGGTTCCGGCGCTCCGCAACATGTTTGTGAAGCGGCTCCACTTGCACGCAGGCAAGTTCGAGGCGCTCGCCACCATGCTGGTGGTGGACATGGTGCGGGTGACGCTCAGCAACGGCGGGCGGTTGGCGGTGGACAGCATCTACACCCGCAGTTTTGAGCGGGACTGCGACCAGCTCCGGGCCCAGATCTTGGCCGGCGAGCGGGCGCGGTACGTGGGCGCGGCCCAGGACGCAGCCGAGAACGTGCGGTTCTACGCCGGCGCCTGGCACGGGGCGCGGGTCGAGGCCACGCGGGTGCTCGGGCAGCCGGTTGGGTCGGCGCCGACGTACGCGCTCGACTACATCGAGTCTGTGGACCGCATGCGGCGGCGGTTCGTGGTGGAGGACCAGCTCCCCGACGCCGAGCGGCTCTCGTACCACACCGAGATCCCCAAGATGGACGCGCCGGAGCACGAGTTCGAGCGGCTTGAGTTGCACCCCGAAAACACCATCGACACGCTTGCCAGCCTCAGCCAGGAGCCCGAGGAGGACGAGGTGGAGGAAGAGGAGGACAAGAACCGCAAGGTGCTCCGCAGCTTGTACATGGGGGACCAGATCGTGGCGCTCTACAACGTGAGCCAGATCCAGGGGTTGATGCCGATCGAGTCGTTGTTGATCGTGGGGCTGGGCTACATCTACTTGTTGGAGAACTACTTCCACTGTGCCGACGGCACCGTGGTGGACGCCGAGGACGCGCCGGCGCGCGACCGCGACCCGTACGCCCAGTTGGTGCGGAGCCAGGCCGACACCGGCCCCCAGTCGGGCCCGCCCGCGCGCACCCACCGCACCAAGAGCTGGAGCGTCGACAAGCTCAGCTGCGTGCTGCGGCGCCAGTTCCTCCTCCGGGACGTGGCGGTGGAGATGTTCTTCAGCGACGGCGCCAGCGTGTTGCTCACGTGCTCGCTGGCCCGCGAGCGCGACGCCGTGTACTCGCGGCTCTTCCCGCGCGCGCCCGGGGCCGGGCTCGACCGCGACTTGGCCCAGGCGTTGGCGGGCCCCGGGGCCGGTGCCAGCTACTTTGGGTTTGGCCGCAGCGCGTTGCCCGAGGCCACCCGCAAGTGGCGGGCGGGCGAGATGCTGAACTTCTACTACCTCATGTTGGTCAACACGTTGGCCGGGCGCACGTTCAACGACTTGACCCAGTACCCGGTGTTCCCGTGGGTGGTGGCCGACTACACCTCGCGCGAGCTCGACTTGCTGGACCCGCGCACGTTCCGCGACTTGGCCCGGCCCATGGGCGCGCAGGGCCGCGCCCGCGCCGACACGTTCCGCGAGCGGTACGAGGCGTTGGCGGCGTTGGCGGACCCGCACGCGCCGCCGTTCCACTACGGCACCCACTACTCGCTGGCGATGATCGTGACCCTGTTCCTCATCCGCACCCGGCCGTACGTGCAGTCGTACCTCATGCTCCAGGGTGGGCGGTTCGACCACGCCGACCGGTTGTTCCACTCGATCGAGCGGGCCTGGACCAGCGCCTCGCGCGACAACACCACCGACGTGCGCGAGTTGACGCCCGAGTTCTTCTACTTGCCCGAGTTCTTGGTCAACTCGAACCAGTTCGCGTTGGGGCGGCTCCAGTCGGGCGAGCCCGTCAACGACGTGGTGTTGCCGCCGTGGGCCCACGGCGACCCCAAGGTGTTCATTGCCCGCCACCGCGAGGCGCTCGAGAGCCCCTACGTGTCGGCGCACTTGCACGAGTGGATCGACTTGATCTTTGGCTGGCGCCAGAACGGGCCCCAGGCCGTCAGCGCCCTCAACGTGTTCCACCACTTGTCGTACAACGGCGCCATCAACCTCGACAACATCGCCGACGACGTCGAGAAGCGCGCCGCCATCGGCATGATCAACAACTTCGGCCAGACCCCGCAGCAGGTGTTCTCGAAGCCGCACCCGGCCCGCGACGTGTTGAACGTGGCCAGCTTGTACTTGAGCGGGCTCGACGTAACCCACCGGCCGCGGCTTGTGTTCGAGCTGAAGTTGCGCCAGGCCATCGTCAAGATCGAGCGCAGCTCGAAGACGGGCAAGTGGGTGGGCCGGGCCGCGTGCATTGCCGCCGAGGACGACTTGTTGATCCGCAAGATGGCCAGCTGCAGCGGCTCGCTCATCATCAACACCACCAGCTTCCACCACGTGCACCAGGCCAACATCACCGCCGTGCTCCAGTTGGGCCACAAGTTGTTTGTGACGGGGCTGCTGGACGGGTTGGTGCAGGTGTGGAAGTGTGAGTTGAAGCCGGCGTTGTCGCTCCAGTTCCAGTGCCTTTTGCGCAGCCATGTGGCGCCGGTGGTGGCGTTGCGCTACAGCAAGTCGTTCAAAGTCGGGGTGTCGGCCGACGCCGCCGGCCTGGTGGTGGTGTGGGACATGGCGCGGTTCAAGTTCATGAGCACCATCCGCCCGCCGGACGGCGCCCTGGTGCACGCCGCCATCTCCAACGACACCGGCTGCTTGGCGGTGGTGGCCTCCACCAAGTACAAGAACACGTTGTCGGTGTACACCCTCAACGGCGAGCCCGTGTTGACCCAGACGTTGCGGCCCGGCCGCATCACCGCCGTGGCCTTTGGCAGCGCCAACGACTCGCTGGTGGCGGCGAGCGACCGCCCGGCCGAGCACCGCCACGCGTACTGGCCGCACGACGTGCTCTGCTGGGCGTACTCGCGGCCCAGCGCCTGCCTCGAGGCCCACGAGATCGTGCCGGCCGACGGCGACGCCGGCGGGCCCACCTGGCGGCTCCGCGAGTTGGAGGCCGTCCACTTGGACGAGCACGACACCGGCATCGCCGGCGAGATCACCACCATCGAGTTGTTCAAGGAGACCGAAGTGGACGCCGACGACAAGCTCGTGCGCGGGCGGTTGACGGTGTTGGTGGGCGACTCCACGGGGCGGGTGTACTCGTGGTAGCTAGCTGTGTAAGCATGAATGTATGAAGAGAAATAAGGCAGCAGGAAAGTACGGAGGATGAAGAGAGGCAGCTATGTAGAAGCAACGAAGAGAAGGACGAGACTGGCGGAAGAAGCAGAGGAGAATTTACGAAAGGTGTGGGTGAGATCTGAGATGCAAGTGAGATCTGAGACGTGAGAGATGTGGACAGACAATTTGACAGGCAAATGGGTAGACAGAAACGGCGTTGAGAAGAGTCAGGAATGGCATTGAGAAGAGCGCAAGGAGAAAGGATTGAGCAGAAAGAATTCCCCACAATTGTGTCAGCGAACATGGACTAAGTAGGCACCAGACAAAGTGTACAAGAGCACGGAGCAAGCCGGGGTCAAGAAGGAACTAGTGAATGAAACCACTGCACCACAAGACAGGAGCCAGATGCCGCAGCTTGGCGTGTCAGGTGGGCTTCCAGCTACGGCGCCCTCGGCCCAGCCGCGGCGCGGCGCGCGCAGCCGCGCGGTGCCAGCCCGGCCGCGACTCGACCGCGACTCGACCGCGTGGGTCCAGCCAGACAGCACCCTTCTTCTGGCCGTTGTAAGACCCACGGTCCATTGCCACAGCCCAGCCCCATTGCCACCATCGCCCGCCGCCCTCCACCGGCGCATCGCACCATCTCAGCCCCATTTCAGAACCAACAAATAATCAACAAACAATTACCAACAAAAATTGCGAAATATCAACACCGGTGAAACCACTCCAAAAAAACCAGCAAAGCAACCACCAGCGCCAATTCATCCCGCAACAACGGCTCCCCTCGCTACCATGGCCTCGCTTCTTCCGCCGGTGTCGGTGAAAACCACCGTCACCTGTCTCGTGTGGTACCTGGTGCTGTCGGTGACGTCCCAGCTCACCAAAATCATTCTCGCCCGGTTCTCGTACCCGTTGTTTCTCAGCCAGTTCCAGTTCCTCATCGGCGCCCTCCTCTCGTTGAGCCTCATCACGTTTGTCAAACAGTTCCCCGAGCTGGCCTCGCGGTTGCCGCCGGGCACCGTGCCTTCGGACCCGCTGCTGCCGGTGTTTCGCAAGCAGGTGCTCTTCAAGATCTTGCCGTTGGGGTTGTTCCAGTTCGCGGGCAAGTTCTTCTCGCTCAGCGCCACCTCGCTCATCCCGCTCGCTACCGTGCTGTCCATCAAGGCGTTGCTGCCGCTCCTCATCGTGCTGGGCTACCGGGTGGTGTACAAAGTGCGGTTCCCGGCCATCACCTACTTGACCCTCACCCCGTTGGTGGCCGGAGTCATTCTCATCATTGCATCCGACTCCATCCACGGCCAGTCCTCGCTGGGGTTGGTGTCGCCCTGGGACTCCAGCAACTGGAAGGGACTCGTGTTCTGCGTCGTGTCCACCGTCATCTTCGCCGCCCAAAACATCTACGGCAAACAGCTCATCACCTGGAACACCAACGCCCTGCCCGCCTCGCTCGTGTTGAACACGGAATTGAGCAGACCCGGCACCCCGGTGCCTTCCAAGGACTTCGCCGAGTCTCGGTTCCCGCCGCTGGCGAAGCCAATGCCTCAGCCCAAGAAATTCATTCGCCAGCGAACTAACTCGATCAAATTGCCGTTTTCGACTTCGGACCTCCCACAGCCAGAGAAAGACGAGTACTCGCAGAGCGTCGAGAGCGCCAACACCGCCGTGTACAACCCGTTGTCCCTCCTCTTCACCATCGAGCCCATCAACAAGCCCGACAAAATCACCATCATCTTCTACTGCTCCATGATTGGGTTTGTGTTTTCGTTCTCGGGGTTCGCCGTGAACGAATTGCCCGGCATCTTGGCGTCGCTCACGGGCGAGTACCCTTTGAAGGGCACCGTGCAGTCGGTGTCCGACATCTTGACGGTGATTCTCCTCATCTTGCTCGATTCGTTGTCCCATTTCCTCCAGACTCTTCTCGCGTTCCACCTCCTCGGACTGATCCCAACGCTCTCGTACCTGATTGCTTCGATGATGAAGCGGATCGTGCTCATCACCGTTAGCATCCTCATTGTGTTTGAGGACGGCGTGTGGTTGGGCGTCGGCAGAATCACCGCCGAACAATTCTACGGATTGATCCTCATCGCCATCGGGCTCTACTCCTACGACCGCTGGGGCTCAAGAAGTCTCAAAGGCCACATCTAGTAACGTGTCTTCTCGACTCCCTGCCCGTGTTGAAACTGTTTGGAGGGCTAGAATGTATGGACGTCATCGATTGGAAAGGCTTAATTAGCGCTTTAACCCCAACAAACCTAATCACCAGAATTAAAGTGAGCTAACCAGTTTCAGTCAACCTAACCATCCATACCCGTAAACTCCGTGACTACCCGCGTGAGCGACTAGTTTACTCTCGTATAGGTTGTAGAGAGCACCAGTTCTGGAAATTGGAACTAACGCCCTACAATAATACCTATACTGGGTACAATAAAGAGGTGGAAAACTTTTCTGGGAAAATTCTCACCATTTTATAGGAAACCAAAATACGCGGTCGTGCGACGGCCAATGTGATATATATCAATCAAACCGTAGCACCCAGCCTGTACTACTTAACTGATTACTTGTGTCGTTGTATTCATAATTTTGGAAACCGCAAGACCCGGAACCGTCCAAGATGATATTCCCCCTTGTCCTGCTTTTCTCTCTCATTTCAGTCGGCTTCAGCGCTGGATTCGTGGGCCAAATCATCAATGTGCCTTCCCAGGCAATTGCAGAGCAAGAGCTCTACGCCCAGCATGCCAATCCGGTGCTCAATGGGCTCAATTTTCAGCTGAGATTCGACATCGAGCTAGTGTCGCTTGAAAACTTTGCCACCAGCAGAGCCGTTGTCGGGAAGCTGTACAAGTTCTCATTTGACGACGTTGCTCCTGGCGAGTACGAATTGCTTGTGAGTTCGTACGACTTTGCCTTGAAAAACGACAGATACCGCGTGCTTGTCGGCGAAGACATCCGAGTATTCGAAGACGACTTGGTCAAAAACGACTACAACGTGTCCAGCATTCAAATTGTCGACTACAACCAGGCATTACAGATTCCAGCAACCGGATTCAAAGACTACTACGAGAGCCAGCTGGGCTCTCTCAGCGACATTGTCATGAACAGTCCGTTCGGATTCATCTTCAGAAACAGAATATACACCATTATGTTCGTTGCCACCGTGGTCATGATGGTGGCTCCTTACGTGTTGCTGTTCATCAACCCCGAGTTCGCCGAGGAGTTCGAAAAGATAAAGGAGGATCCAAAGCAATTACAGCAAAAGCAGCAACAGTTACAACAGCAACAGCAGCAACAGAAACAACAACAGCTGAAGCAACAGCTGAAACATTCAACACAAAGGCAAAGAAAATAGGCCTCCCATGGGGTCATTCCGGTCAAACTGGAAAGCATTCTGGCACGAGAGGACTACATTTGCAGTTTACAACATAATTAATATTAGTATTACTTGGATCAATCTACTGGCACGCCTATTCATTACCATATTTGTGTTCAGACTTGACTGTGGTAGAGTAGTCATACTTGGACTTATCGGCGGTTGGGTTCAGCCATCCATTGACGTAGTCAAAGTCGGTCTTCGCCCAATAAGCAAATGGATAAGTTGGTAATGTTTTCACCGGAGTCTCTTTGGTGATGAGGCCCTTCTCTATTTGTCTCTCGATAAGTTCGTCCAAGTAACCCAGGATGTGGTCTCTCACGAACTCAAAGTTCTTATACTTAATGATGTCCTCGGGGCCTTCATAGATGATTTTCTTCAAGATAGAAGGAATCATAGGCTCATCCGCCATTTCTTCAATCGAGTAGAAGATTGGATGGTTGGTGAAAATGATAGCTCTTGACTTGGGCAATCTACGAAGCGTTTGTCTTTCCACTCTGACGTTGAAGTTGCGAGGGTCGGTCGATTTCATGTCAGCTTCAAGATTAGGGACAAATTTGGGTACCTGGTAGATGTTGTTGACCTTGAGTTTATGGTCCCAGGTAATGTACCAGGAAGCTCTTTCCACCGGGGTGTCGGGCTCCAATCTTCCAAACCATCTTTCCATCGACTTTTTCAATTTCTCGTGATAGTAAGGCACGTCGGCGTGAATGATATCGATGTGCTTTCCGATTTTCTCGTGGATACCAAAAGAGCCGCCGGGGAAAGGAACGGCACCAGCCACCAAGTAATGCAAACCGTCCTTTGGGTTCTTCAACACCACATAGAAATCCTCTTTGGCAAGCTTGGTCACATAGAGCAATGGGTGCTGCTTCAAAGGTAAAGTCATGTCCAACACTTCGTCGGTCAATTCGTTCCTGACGATTTTCCCGTTCTCGTCGTCTTCGATCACGGTGAACAAAAGTGGGTAGCGAGCGAGCATGTGTGCCACCACGGTTTCCATGAGTTCAAAGCAAGCGTCGTAAGCCTCAGGGAGCCAGTCGATATTGTCTTTGCCATACTGATGCCATATTCTGTTCTTTTCCTCAATGTAGTGACAGTAGTACTTGTCCATGTCCAACCAATGGTTGATGTCGAGCTTGTAGATCGACATTGTTTGATGATATGGCCACCTGAAGGGTCTCCAAGGTCTGTCGTCATAGTTTCTAATTTGCTCTGGGGTAATCATCAACGGATCGGGTTCTGGGAGAGGATTCACCGGTTTGGCTTCCAGCTTGGGGCTAGCGGGCGACCCGATTTTGGCCCAAATGGCCTGGATCTGTTTCCGGCTGATAGCCAATCCAATGAGGATCACTAGCACGATTATTGGGAACATGTCGTTTGAACGTCGCCTTTGAAGGGGGCACAAGCTACTGCATTTATATTCAAGTGAGTTATCTTATCAGGTTTCGGGTACTTTGTCCCAATCGGGTAATGATAATCATTTGCAGCCGGTCACGTGACAAATACTCGTCCCACCCACTATTGTGCCTGACCCAAGAATAGCAACTGCCTTTCCAAGGCATGGAATGCGAGGGTGACCACGCCCATTTGGTGCTGCCAGCTGCTGTTAATGACACGGGATTACCCGACACTGTGCTGTTTTAGGTGCTGGAACTCGCGATTTAGCTGCTCAACACTGGCCTGAGAAAGCGTATCAAAATACCCTGGTTGTTTCAGGTTTTCAAAGTGCAACTTGACAATCTGCCCGATCCAGTCGTCTGTAGTCTGGCCGTGCTCGATGAATCTGGCTCCAATGTACTGGCGGAAAGCGTGGCTGGCCAACTTGAGCAAGTTGTAGCTGTTGGTGGCACGCTCGCCAATTAGCTTAGCATAAGCAGTGGAAGTGATCGGATTCTCAACAAGACGGAGCCGAAAGGCCAAGAGCAGAATGTGGTAGCCCGATAAGAGGTACTCGAGCAAAGGTGTAACGGGAGCGTCTGGGTCAGTCTGGCTCAATAAGTACACATGCTTGTACACTGATTTCTTGAGGCTGGCCTGGCCGACGCTGCTCAAGATGGTCACCGAATCAGAGTATCTACGGCTGAGAGACCTGTTGATTCCCAATTTGCGGTAGAATTGGCGGGAAACATGGTAGTTGACCAAAGAAAACTTGGCTAGTCTCGAAGGACTAGTCTCAAAGCCTACTTTTGCACCCACCGACACCGGGAGATTGGGAGTATGGAATTTCCTGAGATCTGAATAGATGGCCTGGATCAACGACTTTGTGAACTGCTCCATTTTCTGCTCGTCTTGTATGAGAAAGGCTCCAAAATAGACGGTGTGATCGATGGCTGGCTGGTCAGTGATGTCAGGGCAGTCAAACACCGCTTGCAAAAGATGCAGCCACTCCTGCTGCTGGTTGAGAAAGGTGGGCAACTCACATGCCAAACATAGCTGGCCAAACAACGCAGACACCGCCGCTTTCCCGGTTTGCAGCAACAAATGCTGGTTGGTGGTGGGCACATTGACCTTGGGGAACTGCCAGCTAGCGAGCTTTTCTTTGGTTCTGGCAATGAACGCCTGTTCGAGTGAAAACGACGGCGCTTCTCTATAAAAGCTGGTGAAGTAGCTTGGAATTTGGTCATTTGGGAGCTGGAACAAGGCCTCTGTTAGCAGGCTTACCGACCGCTCCATCCACTGGTCGATTTCGTCCAAGCCTCCTGGGCTGCTTATGGCGGTGGCCGTGAGGTACTGGGCCAATTGCAACTCGATCATGCTGCGGTCGTTTCTGAGCCTGAGGAGCCGGTCCTGGTATAATTTTGACCCAAATGCAGTGAAGACGCCGTTTGCATCGAGAACCTGTCGCTGAAACACAGCGTTCAGATACAAGTTGCGGATGGCGTCGTAGTACCGGGCAGTGATTGGATTCAACACCCGGAGAAGATGTAGTCTGCCGTAGTAGCCATAGGCAGAGAGGCCCAAATGGGACCAATCGCTCACAAGAGTCGTATGGCCCTTGAATGGCCTGGTTTTGGCATTTAGCAAGAACGGCTGCACCACCCGGTTCGAAACATCGAGAGGCGGGAGCGTGAATATCGGCGATGCCTCAGTTTGGCCAGTCGACCCGTTTCGTATGGGCACCTCCGCTTCATTCAGCAACAAGTGGGCGATGTTCTCGTACGGCCGCGACTCGGGCGGAGAAGGGCGCGCCAGCCGGGCGACCCACGCGCGCGCCCCGGCCGGGTCCTCGAGCGCCCACGCGCCAAGTCGCACGAATGGCCGGTCCCAGCCGGTCACGGCGGGCCACTGGCGGTGCCATTTTTGCTCAAAGTCCGCCGACGAGGCTCTGAGAATGCCAGCGAATTGCGCCCCATTCTCGGGACAGGCCCGTGTCAAGTGGTCCTGAAGCACTAGATTGAGTAGCATTTTGCCCAACACCTCGACGTCGGCACGTCTCGATTCAGGGTACTCTTGATGGAGTAGCTCTGGAGACGGGAGGGTGGGGAACTCGGGGAGTTCGGCCCCAATTACGCTGGACAGCGGTGTCACACGGTGGTTCCAGCGTCGGAGCATCGTTCGGCCCATACTGGCGCCAGAGAAGTTCCGTGCCGTCCACATCGTATTTTTGGATTAGTATTACCAGTTTTGAAAATCATCGCCAGATGTATGGGCGAGAAATGGGAGGGAAAAAAGCCTTCGGTTTTACATGAATTTGGTTACACATTCTATTAAATCTGATACATTATATTTATTACCTTAGGAGATACATATACAGAGAGACAATGCAATCATAATCTTCTACCTCTTCTACCACCCTTTCTTCTGGTGGAGTCAGATGGAACTGGGGTGACATCTTCGATTCTACCAATTCTCAAACCAGATCTAGCTAAAGCTCTCAAAGCGGATTGACCACCTGGACCTGGGGTCTTGGTCTTGGTACCACCGGTAGCTCTCAATTTGACGTGGACGGCAGTGATACCGACTTCTTTACATTTTTGAGCAACATCTTGGGCGGCCAACATGGCAGCGTATGGGGAGGATTCATCTCTGTCAGCCTTGACTTTCATACCACCAGTGACTCTGGCGATGGTTTCCTTACCGGAAAGATCGGTGACATGGACGAAAGTATCGTTGAAGGAGGCGTAGATACGGGCAACACCGAAAACTTGATCTCTAGCTATAAAATGTTAGTATTATGAAAAAATTTGATTAAAAAACGATCAGGGGAGCACTTGATGACCTGAAGACACGGTTTCAATCGGTCGTATATGGGGAAACTATGCTGAGTGTTTTCGGGACTTGATTGAGCAGGGCTATAGTTGGTTTGACATTTTCACATAGTGGAAATTTGAGCAATGACAAGGAGCATTCGAAGACAGTGGTAACTTTTCATAGTTGGAACATTGCCGTTGAGTGATAACCGTAATGTGCTCCCTTCGTTTCTGGGCTTATTGGGTCGACATACCAGTAGACATGATGATGATGGAGATTCAATATATCTAAGAACCAGAAGAGAGTATTTAAATTTTTCAGTTTTTTTCTGACTTTTTCTCGAGCTCATTAGAAACTAGGTGTGATTTGTCACGTGCTTATCATTTTTCCTAGGGCGCGAGCCCTACTTTCTCGACAGTTAATGGCTGCTACATGTTCATACAAGAGCAGCTGATACAGGCCCGGAGTATGGTACGGTGGTTCTACTAGTCTCTGTGAATAAGTGAGATGCTACCTAAAAGCGGAATACTTGTAGTCTAGTTGCGTTTTCTAGCCTACCATGATTTACATCGACAGTTACCATTAGAATGTATTGATATATATACACTTAGTAGACGAAACCCAAGATCTTACCGGAAACGTGCTTTCTTCTGGCTTCTTCGTGGTCCATGATACCAGCAGAGGTGGTCAAGATAATCTTACCGAACTGTCTAGCTGGCAACAAGTTGTCAGTCCATCTTTCGATGTCACCAATCTTGACGTTGAATCTTGGGGAGATGACACCACACTTGTTCAATCTACCGTTCAATTGGACAACAATCTTACCGGATCTGTGGTCATCAATGTATTCGAATTCACCGATGTAACCGTGCTTTTGCATAACGGACAAGAATTTGATGATGACTTTGGAGGAAGGTCTGATCAAAACTTGACGCTTACCGGTCTTTTCAGCATTGTTGATGGCGTTCAAGGCGTCAGCCAAAACGGAGGTTCTAGTCATCTTTAATGAGGGTGTGCTATTAAGAAGAAGTTCTACTTGGTTTCAAAATTGAAATTTTTCACGGTTTCGCATCGACAAACTAACAGTCACAAACGGTCCCGGCACGATATCACCGCACTACTGGTGCCAAATTGGGTCATGCACTACCTGTCCCAGCCAATTTGCCGTCATTGGCACGACTTTTCTATCAAGTTTTTTTCCTCACGAAATTTTTCATAGTCAGAATATTTTAGTTTGATACTACTATACGTTTGAAGAGTAAAGATGCCTGTATGTATAAACAGCTGAACGTGGTGGAATATGTGGTTATGCAAAGCTATTTTGATGGACGTGGTATAGCACTCCGAATTAGATGGTCCCAGAACAACGAATCCCCAAGAGATGCAAGAACTCGAATGAGATGTGAAATGAAAGACGATGAGTGATTGTCTCAGTCGAAGCGTGCTGTGTATTCTTCCAATAATCCTTGAGATAGTTCCCATAGCATGTTGAAGCAATCCAGGTCGATCCAGATCAGAGTTAGACATAATAACAGGCACAAGCACCAGAGATGAACAGCCATAATATCCTGACATATAAAAGCCCAACACCAAGCCAATAGTTTCAATAACACCACTGAATCAAACTGAATTCATTTACTAACAGTTATAGTCTCAAAAAACTTTCAAAGTCAAGCAAAAGTTAGCTAAAGCTCAAAAGCAAAACAGACCATTGCCTCAATGGATCAGATTGAGAACTGGTAACACTATCAGATACAACGCTAAGAGAAGACACTGGAGAAGAACTAAGTTGAACATCTAAGTTACTTTATATTGTATAGCATGTTTAATTTCTGATATTATAGTGTAACGTTTTTGTAAACGTCCTGATGTAGTGAATGATTATGCAATCTATGAAACTTGTGCATTACTATACAAAACATATTGAACCGGTAGAATCTGTCTATTCTAAGCTCCGGAACGATTCAAAATAACGTTTATTCTTCTTTGAACCTTCAATAATCAGTCTTCAATGATTTGATCATTTAGACTTCTTCTTCGAAGACGGTTTCGATTGGCTTTTCCATTAAAGCGGCGTGTGAGAACACAGACACACCGCTGGAACCAATCAACCACATCATGGTGGAAATAGGACTGGCCAAGAAGCCAAGAGGCACCGCCACAATAAGCAAGCCGGTGTACAACTGGCTGGTGTTGAATCTACCAACTGGTAACACCAAGTCGTTACCGTTCAATTGGCCAATACCGAAAAGACCACCGGCAACGAAGAAAATGACAAACAAAAGAAGCAAGTTGGTCACCAAGGCGTAAATCAGTAATATCGACACAACTGCGATGTAGTTGGCCTGGAAGTAGCCCAAGTTGTAGCCGACTCTGCTCTGCACTTCGCCAAAGTTGGCTGGCTTGCTGACTCTTCTGACGTCAAAGAATTCCTGAGGAGGGCGGATCTTGGAGACGGACTGCTGGATCGAACTCAAGTCATTCTTGAGTCTGTCGAGAGACAACCGATCGGTGATTTGTGAAAACTGGAAGTTAGTATATGGCTAGCTCATTAGAGGATACTGTGAGCCGTTCTCATGTGGCAGCTGAATGCCGACCTGAACCATGACATAGGTAGCAACGGGTAAAGGTACCCCTTCATACCAATAGAGGCCGAGAGACAGCGCTATTCGGATCACTCAGATGATGAACCACAGTACCATGTGGTCCACTGGCTCAATAAGAGCGGCTAAGATTTCCACTTTGTCCGAGGAAATCCTGGGACTCGTAGGCCATCTCAAATACATACTGGAAAGCTGCTGAGGGAAAGAGACATTTCGTTCGTGGTGGAAAACTAGCTTAATTAACAGTTCAAACTGAGTTTTTAATGAAACACCATAGCCGCTTTTAATACGTGTATCAAAACAATTTGCGTAACCTGCAAAAAATGAAAAAGCAATGTGCAACGTGCAATCTTTTTCGGCCGTTATCGCCAGCCAACAAGCAAGGCTTCTCGAGACTTTTGCATGTTGGAGAACCATTTGTGCAGGTTGTGGCGCTGGCTGTTTGGCAGCCATTTGGCGGTTTTTGGCAGCCGTCAAAAAAGCCCGGCTGGAGCCAGCCAATCCACTATCAGCCATTTCTACTATATCGTATGAGAAGAATGTGCCGTTGAGATGCTAATTATTATTTAATGCCATAAAAAATTAGTCAATCATAGATCATATTAGATTCTCGTACTAAATCATCATGTTGCAAACGATGTTGCCGGAAATTACCCAGTTTCTTGAGTTTGTTTCCGACAAGGGTCAGAGCTATATTTTCAAGTCCTTCTTCACCAAGCTCTTGCAAATTGGGTGGTATCTGCTCTCAAATTTTTTGAAGTACATGATGGCCAAGTCCCGGGCAACTTCATTGAGCAACACGTAGCCCGGTCTAACGAACTTCATTCTACCCACCGTGCCGAGCCACTCGCCCAATTTTTTGTAGTACTCTTCGTTCTTGCCCTGCACTTGAACAGAGAACCATCTGAAAAGTACCTCGCAGTTAGCAGTTTCTGAATAGGTGTGGTACACTTGACTCATGTGCTTTAAGCCGTCGAGGTGGTCGGCCCACTTGAATGACTCGTGCTTGTTGAAGGAAGCCAACGAGTCGAGGAACACCACCGACTGGTTGGCCGAGAAAGACTCAATATCTTTTGCTGAAAACTTCGAATAATCTTTCCCTTGCAGGGCTGCTTCAAACCAGGAATCTGCCAATTTGTAGCATTGGTCCACTAAGGTAGTGTCAAACTTTGGGTCCACTGGTGGCATCCCTGGAGCATGGAGCCAAGCTTCCCAGTCAATGCTATCCAATTTTTGCTTATCGTTGGGGAAGAACTCATACAAGGTGTCAAGGAACTGGGTGGTGTCCAAAGACTTGTATTTGAATTTGTTGAAATAGTAAGGGATGAACTTATCGAACTGGGCCGCGCCAAGGGTCTGTTCGATATGATACAACAAGTTGAATCCTTTTTCATAAGGAACAGTGGAGAACGCATCGTCTGGATCGGAGCCATCTTTCAAGTCTTGCACCAATCTCGAGTACCGGTCGCTGGTGTCTCCAAAGGCCTTGATCGAGTTCTCCAAGTCATTCCAGCCGATAATGGCTGAGAAGTGTCTCGTCTGCTCTCCGTGAATCTTACCAATGATCTTTCTCTCCAAATACACCGTCCAGCCCTCGTTCAACCAGAAGTGTTCCCACGAGCAGTTGGTCACCAAGTTGCCCAGCCACGAGTGGGCCAATTCGTGTGCAATAACGTCGACGTTCTGTCTGTCTCCTGAGATGAGAGTCGGGGTAGCGAAAGTGATATTTGGGTTCTCCATGCCACCGTAGGGAAAGCTCAGAGGCAACACCAACGCGTCGTAGGTCTTCCATTCGTATGGGAACACAATGCTCTCGGCCGCTACCAAGAAATTCTCCATGTCGGCTTCGAACTCGTACTGGCACTGCTTTATTCTCACTGGTTCTGAGCAGACCGACGACCTGGGCCCGATGGGCAAGCTGGTGATGTCACCCGAGGCGAGCGCCACGAGGTACGATGGGATCGGGATGGGCTGGCTGAACACGTATTTGGACAATCCGTCGGACAACTCGACCGTTTCCTTCTTGATCCCGCCCATAAGCGTGGGGAGGGGAGAAACAGCACTGAACTCATAGGGGGTCTTAACCGACGGGGTGTCGAAACAAGGATACAAGCTTCTGGCGTGGATCGCCTCACACTGGGAGAAGAGATAGGGAAACTTGCCTCCGTCGGTGGCTGACTTGTCAAGGAACTGGAGGGCAGTACATTCGTCGGTGGTCTCTGACTCGATCTCCACTTGGACCGTTGATTTTGCGCCCAGTATCGGGATTCTTAGCGCAGAACCCAAGAGGCCCCTGGGGACCACCGAGAACTTGGTGTCCTGTCCATCAACCACCGTTTTATGGATAATCAAGTGGTTGGCGTCTAGCACGACTTCATCGGTTTGGTGTTTGATGGTGAGCGTGTACTTAACCAGCGATTGCACTTTTTTGGCATCGAAGTCGATGTTGAAATGGAGCCTGGTCGGCCCGTGCTCAAACCGGTGGTAGTTCGAGTGCGTGGAGGGGTCGAGGTCTGCAATCGTCATGGAAGGGTTGGTTTAACGGGGTCAGTAAAGTTGGAGTTGTTAATTATCGCCAAATGCATTAGTCAAGCGCAGGTGCACGGGTGCGAATGCCGTTTCGTAGATTGGCTCCGATCGAGCCATGCGTCCCATCGGCTTTTCGAGCTAGGAGACGTCCAAAACGGGCATTTTCTACTGCAGCAATTGCCGCTGGTGCTGCTTTCGTCGCTGGTGCCGCTCGGCGCAGATTGGTTGCCCTTTCGGGCAAAGGGCCGCCGAAGTGGAGGTTGAGTCGGTTAGGGGTTGCACCTGTGCTAGCCGGATCGCTCCTCCCGCAGTCTGAAATGAGCGGAACAGGTCGAGAGGAAACTGATCACGGCTGCTTGGCTCCATGGTCAGGCTCGAGTGGGGGATGTGTGCCACTCTTTGGGTCCGATATCATTTGGAAATAGCTCTACTTTGAGCAGCACAGAGTAGCTTTCGTGGTGAGCCTGCTACGTTCTAGAGCAGGGCCAGCTTTCGCTCTGTTGGCTTGCAGCGAAATTGGCTTGGAGGTTTTGCTGACGGAAGACCCCTACTCACGGAGTAGATGCTGCGGCAAAGGCTAGAGCATGAGGCTTTCCATGTGTTCTTACACCCTTGAAAGAGAATTTCGCACCCAGATATGCCGGCGGCTTTGAGTGCACCAATTACCATTCCACCAATGAGGACTTGCTCGGGAAACGAGTTTGGTAGGTCCTCATGACGTGTGTTCCGGCTTCTGTAGCATCAGACTCAAGGAATTTGGCACAACTAATTGAAGTGCTTACACTCAATCACTAAACACGCCTGGGAGTTCAAACCTCACCGATAGGTACAACACTGTCGGTTATCGTCCAATAGATCTGCCAGCCTGAACCCCCACATGTCGTCAAGCTAGTCCCCGAAGCCCCCTATCCACCCTCCCCCAATCGAGCCAGACCCCGAAGCCATCCCCCAATCGAGACCCCGAAGCCATCCCCCAATCGAGCCATCCCCGAAGCCAGCCCAAGGCCAACCCACTCAGGGGTATAGGCTATTGCAAGTGCCGTGGCGGCGCCATCGAGCAACTGGTGACGTCCGTGTAGCGCGGGTGCCGTTCGCAACCGTTCAATTCACGGCACTATTTTTTATTGAGCTTTTTTTAGGGTTTTCTAGTGCGTTTTTTTTTTTTGCGGCATTCGATGGCTCGGCATTTTATGCGGGAAAGGCGTTGCAGCTGCCGCAAACAGCCGGCACAAAGTCGGGGCGGCTCGTGGTTGAGCCGCCTCGATAGTACCTTGCAGGCGGCTCGGGCCAAGTGCCTCGTGAAACCCACTGGTGTTCGGCGTTTGAGCCGTATGTCGTGCCGTTCTTGTGGGTGCAATCTCGCTGTACGTTGGTGCCGTGCTTCTTAGTGCCGTTTTCTCTGCCTGAAGCCGTATCTACTGCACTAGCGGGCCATGTTGCATTTTGCCGCCCACGTTGCATTTCCTTGCATTTGGGGCGGCCCGGATCGCCTTCGTAGCCGCCTGCCTTGGCGGCTCGCCTTGCCCGTGGACCGACACTGCCTTTTGTTAGCCCTCGTGCTGCCGACACGCCGCGCCGGTGGGGCCGGGGCCGTGCTACGGCCGCAACGGGTCGGCGCTGGGGCCGTGCCAAGCCGGGCCAGTGCCCTTCATGCCGTGCTGAGGCCTTTCCACGGCAGGGCGTTTGCCGCACCGGCACCATCTAATGCACTCACCGCCAGGGTGGAGCGGCCGCTGGAGCCACGAGACGCCAGGCGTCTCTAGCGGCTTCCATGTGGCAGCTTGTACGCCGTGCCTCAGCTCGGTGCCGTGCCCCAGCTTGCACGCTGAGGCACGCGGCTTCTGCTTGCTGCTCGACTGGGATGCAACCACTAGTTGACATTTTGCAGCTACCTCTTCACTCCCCAAAGCTCATAATGGAAGTGGCCCTTTTGGTCGACTGTGTAGCTTCAGTAGGTGGGAGCTGGGAATCTGGTGCACGGGTGCGCAGCCAGAAGTATCTGACGTAATCCTTGTCGAAAATCGGTACCCCAGCCGATCTGGCCCTAATCGAGTCTTTTTCTTTCTGGCAAAGGAGACATCGACAACAACATGATTCCCCGCAATGGCATGCTGAACGGGGTGGCGCGGAGCTCGCCGTTGCACCAGCTCGAGTTGCAGGTGGCCCGACTGAACCAGGAACGGGACGCTGACGCTGACACCGAGTCCAAATTGGAGGATCGGAACAGTGTTTACTCGTTTGATTCGGTCAGCACCAACGGCCGGTTGCTCGACCGGTTGGAGTTGGACGACGGCGCCGACGACGAGTACGAAGAGCACGACGCCTTTGACCCGAGCAAACGGGACTCGATGGCGTCCATCCAGACCACGGGGCGGCTTCTTGACCGGCTAGAGTTGGACGACGATGGGCCTCGAAACCAGCCCTCCCGCGTCAACACCTCCCTCACCAGCCAGCTAAATTCTCAGAGGCAGCCGTTGCCGAGAACACCGCAGCAGGCCCAGCACTTGCTTCGCACCATGATGGCCCAGAAGCCGGCAAACAAGGCGAACCCGGCCCAGTCGAGACAGAAGATGGTGAACGTGCAGAACTTCGTGCACTTGGCCCGAAATAACTCGATCAGCTCGTTCCAGGCCGACTTCGGGAGCGACCTGGTGCTGGTGAGCCGAGCGTCGTCGGTCCGCAGCAACGCTACTGTCGACCAGTTGGCGCCAGAAACCCCGTTGGTGGGCAGGGTGGACAAGTCTCCAGCACATTTCGACTTTGTCGATATTTCCGACACCGAAACCATCAATTCCTCGTACGAGAACACCTACGAGACCATGGGCGTCATCGAGAACGACATGCTCGAAGAGTCCAACTTCAACTTCGGCATTGCCAGCCCGTCTCCCAGCGCCCACGGCAATTTTGCCGGCTCCAGAACCTCGTTGGACTCGGCCCGCTCCTCCAGCTCCTTGAACAGGACCCCGAAGAAAAACTCATTGGACTCTCATCCAGAGTCGCCCCATCTTTTGCGAAGCCCTTCGGCGCCAGTGACGGCCACCAGCACAAACGTGGTGAAACCAGGCATTCCTCGCAGAATCACCTCGGACCCAGCGGCGCCAGCCATAAAAGAAGATCCAGCGGCTGAGTCCCGTACGAAAATGGCCATCCAGTTGCGAAGTATGGGCAACCACAGGGAAGCCTCGTACCAGCTTCAAATTGCTGCAAATCCTCCCATAAACTACCCGAAAGCAATGTACTTGTATGGCTTGGCCCTCCGGTATGGCCAGGGCGTCAAGAAAAACGACCGCCACTCGTTGAAATGGCTAGCGAAGTCGGTGCTCACAAAGAACTTCAAAGAAGAAAGCGGTGAACATGCGGCCAGCAACAATTACGTGGCCAAACTCAACGAATTGGCTCCAGAAGAGCTCATCGTGTTGCTCCAAAAGCAGTTGCTGCAAAAGGAGAAGGAATTGGACCCGATTGCAAAATACTCGGAGTTAACCAGCATGGGCGAAAGCAACCTCGCCAAACACGTTCATAGCGTGTCCAAATCGAGCAACATCTCGAAAGACTCCTACCATGAGTTGGGCAATGCCTTGATAAATGGGTGGGGCATCGTCAAACCCGACGAGAACCTCGGCATCACCTTTCTTTCCAAGGCCGCTGTCATGGGCAACGTGAACTCAATGGTGCAATTAGGCGAAATCTGGTCCACCAAGACAAAATCTCATAAAAAAGACTTGTACGTGGCTGCAGCATGGCTCCGGTTGAGTGAGTTGTTTGGTGCCAAAGCAATCGGTAACAGCTGGATCTACAAAGAAAAGTACATGGAAAAACGGAAAAAGTAATGCGTTCATTGCACATATAATCATCATTATCATTAAAGAACTCTCATTTTCATTGGCCCATTCAAGGCTTGTGTCACCACCATTCATATATATATCAATACACAACCTTCGGCAAATCGATATGAATACAGGCATTACTCATATCGGGTTCAGCACCAACATCGCACTACAGTATCCGGACATTTGTGTTTGCTCATTATCATTAAAGAACACTATATTTGTGACAGCTGTCTATGAATCGGGGGCCCCTTTCAATCCTGACTTGAGTTTGTATCGTCTTTTGTCTCCGTCGCTCAAGAACAACTCGATAAATTCCCGGACACAGCTGAACATGAACCCACTAACCTCTCTCAAGTCACTGTACATTCCAATGGGCAAGTAGTAGTTGTCACTGCCAGGCACGAAACTAGTATCGTTGCTTTGAGGTGGGTCTACTCGGGGTACCCTATTGTGCCAGGTCTTCGGGAAGTTTTTGGAAACCGGTGGGGAGGTCTCCAAAAAGGCTTGTGCTTTGGCAAAATTGGCAATCATTGTGTTATTATTGGCAATTGTCTGCTGCTGGAGCTCGATGATTTTGTTGTTCAATTCCAGAATCGAGTCTTGGGATGCTCCGTCGTTTTTCTTGGAAATATACAGTTGAATCACTCTCTGTAATATCGCGTTGACTCGTTTCAAAACGGTGCTTTTTGCTTGTAGCAATAGTCCTTGGAAAAAGGCCAAGTAGCCCTTTGCTGTGTTTTGTGGCTCTAGTCTGCGATAGACTGTTTCAACGTGATTTGACAAACCAGTTATGTCCTGGTACATCAGATTCCAGTGTCTCTCGGAGGGGAGAATCTCCGCTATAAGTTTCAGTTTCTCGTCGTAGTCGTATGCTATCATGTATAGCAAAATTGAGTCCAATTGCATCACTATAGCTAGGAAGGGCTCCAGCTGTTGGTCAACGCTTTCAAGCTGCCTCTGAGTGTCTCTTGCAATTTTGATCCAGTAGCTTTTCTTGTTCATGAGGCTGTTCTTATACTCATCTTTCTCCGTTTGGGATAGTGATTTTTCGTACTTGGAAACAGATGGTGACGCTTTCGTATCGTTTTTCTTTCTCTCCACAATCTTCAAGTCCTCGTTTAATCTTCTTAGCTGCTCTGCTTTCCTCCGTTGCTCCTCTGACGTGTCTTTAGGTTTTATCCCGTTCTCTTTCGTTTTCACCTCCTTTTCTCTTGCTTGCCTAGGTTCTTTCACCTCTTTCGTTGGGCCTGAAGGCTTGTCCTTTTCCTTGGCGTCTTTCTCCTTCGACTCTCTTTCTTTGCTTTCTCTGACTTCCTTCTCTTTTCCCTCTTTCTCGCTGCCAGTAGGTCCATCATTAATCACTATTCCCAAACCGGTTGGTTTTGCTTTATCCAAAAGAGTAGCATCGTACTTGATCCTAAGAAGAAACCTAGGCTTCTTTGGGTCGTCGAGCTTATTGATCCACCTGACCAGTCTCTTCCTTTTGTCGTCGTCTTTAGTCTTGTCAGCCTTCTTCTTTTCGTCTTTTGGCTCGTCCTCGACTAGTGTCTTTGCTGGCCGCTTGGGAACTGGCTGCATAAGCGGGCTTTTCTTGTTTTTGTGGGTGTTGAATATGGATGGCAACGTAGGTGACAACATCGACAACGGCATGTCATCCTCGTCGTCTCCAAATTCCTCCGCTGGCTCCTGTTTCTGTATGCTTGGCTTTGCTGGCCTGCTGCTGTCGTAGTCGTCATCGCTGTCGACTAAACTGGCCTTATCAAGAGATATTCGAGACACTCTGTCCTCGGCCTCTTTGTTGAACTGGGAGGGCAAAGTTGGAGAAAGCATGCTGGGAAGCGCCCCACTGTCATTGTAAAAGCTGAGCATCTCATCAAAGTTCCAGTTCTTCTGTTCGTTCCGTTGTTTCGGTATGCTGGCCGAATTGGAGCCTATATAGGGAGAGGCCGACTTGGCCTTTTGGGTGGATGCAAGATTCTTCGAGAACTTGGCAAAGCTCTGTTTCACTTTCCGGCTGCCTTTGGGGTCTGGCGCCGAGTCGAAAATGGTGGATCTCATCGGGTTTGCCAGTCTGGTTGGTAGATGCTAAGAGCCCAAGAGGTTCGACAATGGGAACTCCAATGGCTTAATTGTAGTGGATTTGAGGTATGTTCAAGTACCAACTGGATTATGTGGGCCCTTTCTTATGTGGTGCGTCACAATCGACTCGAAAACGGCCGTGAAATGATTAGGACTCGAGAATAAGGCTCAGAAGTTGGGGCAATCGGGTGGTTCTGCTGCGGTCGGGTCGGGTGTTTCCGGGCCAGGGTAGTCGTGACACGGAGAAGCTCTTTTCGTGCTGAGTGAGTTGGAAACCGGCCCCAGTGCAGTGTGGGTTGGCACAAAAATGGTTGTTGGTTCGAGTCCTTCGTTTTATTGATCCATCATTATATGAGATTTTAAACTTTGGTGCACGGGTGTTGCAGTGTTGCAGTGTAGCAGTATGCTAGTTATGCAAAGGTCTAAGGCACTTGACATGGACAGAATGGCCATTATAGGGACCCTGTGTTTGGTGCTGAAAGGATCAGATAAGCGGGTCCTGTGAGGCTCCGTCTTTGACAATAAGTGCTGTTTGGGGTCCTGCTAATAGTCTATCTGAGCTTTTTTGCTGGTTCGTACGGAGCGCCAGGCAGATTCGGGATTTCTCCGGCTGTGCTTCTCCTTGGTGCTTCCAGTATGTTTTTCGGGTCTTGGAAACGTCAGAGCCTCGAAGCTGCCTACTTGAAAGCAGCATCCAGTTCGATAACTGTGCTGCAATCATCACCTGTGCACCCGTGCACCCGATGCAATCTCTCCTCAAATTAAATTCGTGAGATGGCCCTACATCAGCAGCAATGGCTGGCAACGTGTATAATGAGGTGCTGAGTGTCAAATTGGGCAAGCACAAGAAGGAAAAGAAAGGCGTGTCCCCGTCGCCGTTTTCCCGGAGCTCTGAGAGCTCTGGCGCCGCCAGCAGCGGCACCCAATGGCCCGCTTCTTTGAACCAGTTTGTCAATGAATGTTTCATCAAATCGGCCGGACTTGACGCCACGGACAAAGCCGAGTTCAACCGCCAGATGCAGCAGCTTATGGCGATGGCAGTGGAGCAAGGCAAGGTGTGGGAAAACAACTGGCAGTTCCAGCGGCTCCCCATTTTCGATGGTGTGAGCCAGGTGGAGCTCGAGTGCATGAGAGGCCAGAAAAAGGGCAAGAAAAAGACTTCCACTGGCACAAAGGGCCCCGTGGCGGTGTCCACAGAGCCTCTTCAGCTGCCCGGCGGTCGTACCGGGAGCCAGCCGGCCCAGGACTTTAGCCGGAATGACGACTATCTTCTGCGGGAACGCAAACGGCTCCGAACGGCCCGTTTCGCTGACAGTACGCCCGAGCCATCGGCCCGTCCACGGCGAGGCAACGAGCCCATCGTCGGCACATGCACCGAGCTAGAGAAAAACTACTTGAGGTTGACTTCGGAGCCCGATCCGGCCCGGGTCAGGCCACCGTCCGTGTTGGAGAAAAGCTTCCAGTTGGTGCTAACCAAGTACCGCCAGGAAGCGGCTCCGTACGTGTACGTGAACAACCAGTTCAAGTCAATTCGACAGGACTTGACGGTGCAGCACATCAAGAACGACTTGACTTTGCGGGTGTACGAGGCTCACGCCCGAATTGCCATTGAAAACGACGACTTGGGCGAGTTCAACCAGTGCCAGAGCCAGTTGAAGTACTTGTACTACACCAAGAAGAGCTCGGGCGACGAAGTGACCGGTGTAGCGTTGGAATTCACCTGCTACCGTATACTATACATGCTTATGATGGGCAACCACTCCGAAATCTTCAAGATCAAATTCGAGGTGCACAAGACCAAGTACGACGGGCTCAGTCCGGACCATGCCAAGCTCTTGCAGTGCGTTGAAAAGGCGTTCTTTCTCCATTCGTGCCTGATCCAGGGCGACTACCACAACTTCTTCATTACTTGCCGGTTTTTCCAGCAAGAACCAGTAATGAAGCTCGCCTCACATCTTATCAGCCAGTTCCTCGTGTCCAAACAGCGGGTGTGGGCTTTGAATGTCATGTGCAAGGGCTACAGGAAGTTGCCGCTACAGTTCATCAGACAGGAGCTACAGTTTGCCGACGACGACGAATTGAACCAGTTCTGGAGTACACACAAGCTACTGCAGTTTGTTTCCAACCACGACTTTGACTGTGTGGCTTCGAGGCCGCTGGTCCAGCTGATCACCGTGCAAACGGGCTTCAGAAAAATCGACATCAAGGGCCAGGTGTAGCCGGCTATGGCCTCCGACCCCTCTGCATAAATCGGCTTCTTAGCTGGACTTTCTTTTCTGGTTGTACTCTAGCATTTACACGATTCCACTGGTTCTTGGTTCATTTGTTCATTGATTCATACTTTTCATATTCAATTCTGCAATATCTGTTCATAATCGTAAGGAGACTCCGTTTACTCGGGCCCCACTGCCATCAAGGCAAAGTTGTGCTTGTTGGCCTCGTCGGTGCTGTCCATGTAGAGCTGGACCCTTTCGCGCAACTTCTCGTCGTTGACAATGTGTTGCTGGTCGCTGGGACCCAAGTCGTGAGGGCCCTTTCTTCTGCCGTCCAACTCGTACAAATGGCCATCACTTCCCTTCACAAACGTGATGAAATGTAAGTTGACCGAGGCGCTGGCTTCAGGGGCCTCAGTCTGGCCCGCCGAGCCGAAGTTCTGGTCCAAGTTGACCGCCTGCTCCAAATTGACCACCAATTGGCCCACCTCTTCTTGCAGAATGTCGGAGCGCAACTGGGAAAGGAACAACTTGTTCAAAACCAGATTCTCGACGATGAAATCACGGGGCAAGTTGGCCAAGATGTGGAGCAACGCATACAACCCGCAGGCATTGCGGACGGTTTGTTTGAACCAGCTGACGTTGTGGGGCACACCTTCGGTCTCCGACTTGTTCTGATCCTCGGAGAACCGGATCTTCTCGCTAGGCTCCGTCACCGGGAAAAGCATGATGATGGCGTAGACGGGCTGTGGCAAGAACGCCAAAAGCTCGGGGTCGCTGATGGAGTACACGTCGTGGAACTGGAGCACGGGAGAAAGCCCAAGCTTCTGGGCAAGCGGATTGAAAATGTCGGGGTTCGACTCGAGCGGGATCACTTCTTGCACCATTTTGTTGAGCTTGCAAGGGTTGAGTACTAGGAAAGTGTGTTTGGCAGACGCTAGAAGAGGAGCAGGCTGGAAGGGAGAAGAAACGTGGAAGTATGGAATGCAAGTGGCAACTTGGGAGTAGCCATGTTTAGCCCCGTGATGCACCCGTGCACCCAGTGTGATCGCGATCTGACTACTGCATAGGGCAATGGCAGGCTCGATATTGAGGAGAGCCATGCTAGCCGGTCCGCTAAGGGTATTTGAGGCCGATGAACTTGCGGCACTGTGCTGCGGCACATTGGGGTTGCTTGATCAGCCAATCAGCGGACGGCTACATGGTCGCTCCCACTGTGCAACTAGGATTGCCAGTCACAATCAGGAGTTGGCAAACGGGATTGGCTACTCGCGCATTGCAATCAGCGTCTGAGAACCGGCAGCTGGCGAACGGAAGCTGCAGGGCAGAAGACCACGGTGATAGCACGACTGGTTAAAGGGTGGTGGCTGATTCGGGGGATCGTGGTCACGCCACGGCTGCCTTTGCGCTGACCGCCAGCCCAGCCGTCCAAGCATCTGAGCATCTGATGAGACGACCGGCTGCGAAACGCCCGGGAACTGAAGGGCAGCCGGCCTGCGGGTAATCAGACAGATCTGCCCGAACACTGGCCGGGATCTGCCCGAATACTGAGCGAAACTGTGCACGCTGAGAACTGTTTGGAACCGCCGGTCGGTGTACCGACAAGTTTTCCGGCTAAGTGGATGAGTGCTTACCGATCTGACAGCCGCAACACGTACTCAGCGTCTGAGCGGTACGTGAGACCGGCTATTTGCAATGACAAGTGAGACCTGTCTTTTTGCAATGGCACAGTGACAGCACTGCAGCCGCCCACCCGAACTAGCGCAAGCCGCTCACCAACGCCTCCACACGTCTCCACAACACACAATACACGTATAAGGCGGTGCACGGGCCTCTTCTGCTGTTTTCGAATTAAACTTTTCGAGCATCAGTTTACATAAGCAGCTCGAGGGTCTCTTGTTTGTCATCATTTTTCGCCAGCCGCTCATTGGATGTTTACCCTCATCTTCAGTGGACCCTGCAACTGACTGAAACTGGCCCAGAGTTGTTGAAAACGTCCAGCTACATCTTGACATCGCCGTGACTGCTAGCTGCCGGTGATACAATGAACCGCCGCCAGTTTGTCGTGGCGCTTGTGGCGTTGACGGCAACATACGCATTAATCTCTATCACCTTGAGTCACATCAACTTTCTCCGAGACTCTGCCAATGGGTACCGCTATTTCCCAACCGGCGGAGACTGTGCCCGGCTCGTCTTCTTTGTGGGCTTGCTGCTGGCGGTGCTCGAGCTCGTGCACGCCGTGCGGAACATCGTGGTGGTGTCGGTGGACGCCGACGCCAACGGCGCCTGGTGCAAAAACAACTTTGACCGGTTCTACGCGCCTGCCGTGAAGGAGGTGGTGAAGATCGCGGTGGTGGCGTACTTGGCCCACCCGCACCAGCGGCCGGAGCTGGCCCGGAGCGCCTCGCCCGGTGCTGGTGCCACCGTCGAGGACCCGTACGTGTGGAGCATCAAACAGGCCGCCCTCATCTGCTTTGTCAGTGGGTGTTTCAAGTTGGCCATCACAGCATACAAATTCGAGCCCTTCAGCTACGACAACACCTACGCCAAGTTCACCGAGCTCTACCACATGTGGCTCGACCACGAGGCGCTGGTGAGCGGCCGCAGCGACGCGGCGCTCGTGTTGGACTCCATCATTCAGAGCACGCCCGCCGGCAGCTTACCGGCCTCGCCCGCCCGGCTGCGGTTCGACGACAAGCGGCTGCTTTTGCCGCCGCTGTTCAGCCTCCCGGCTGCAAACGAGCCCGACTTGAAAAAGTTCCAGTCGATGCCCAACTTGGACGCAGCGTCGCTGCACTCGGTGCCGGTGCCCGCCCGCAAACTCAACAACTTCAAGTCGTGCTACGACATGGTCAACAAATTGTACTCGGTATCGCCGAAAAACACCTATCATTTGGACCACGAGACCGCCAACGTGTTCGCCTCCAGTGACAGCGAGGACCTGGACCTCGATGATCTTCACGATACTTCTAACGTCGAAGAGTACCATCCTCCAGACGAGCACGAGTCGCTCCTTTTCGATCCTCCCCGGCCCCACGGTTCCGACCCAGAACCAAGAACTCATCTGAACAGTTACGGCAGCTGTGAAACGCCGTACCCTCGCAAGGGAAGCAACAGCATTCACGTCAAATGGCTGGCCGTGCTCCATTGGTTTCTGTGGCTCATTCCGTTTCTTCCTCCCCAGCAACAGGCTCCACCAATGCCAGTTTGCTCGCCGAAGAAAAGGACCAAAGTGGACCACAGAATCAAGAAACAGTTGTCCCAGTACACTTTGAACAAGGGCAACACCAGCAGTGACGCCGCATATTCGCCTCGTGCTTTCGACTCGAGTAGATTGGAGTCTTACGACTACGCGTCAAAACCGGCAGAAGCTCCAACAGAGGGCAGTTTCCAGCGTTTCGAAAGGTACGTGTTGACATATTTCGACTTCAATCTCCATACATTTTCACCACCGTTCCAAGTTGACCCCTTCTTCCGGCATTTCAACAAAATCATGCTAGAGTTCAGCCCCGTGTACTTCTTTCTATTCAATTTGAATTCGTTCTTGTGGGACCTGACGTCATATCTTCTTTACTCACTCCCCTACCTATTCATCTCATTTCACTACTTCCATTTATGCTGGCTTTTCGCCGGCTGGTTGGTCATCAAGATGTTCCTAGTCAATTTTGTCAATGACCAATGGGGGAGGCCGTTCCAATCCGCTTTCAAAGTTGACTTCATCATTAATGTTGCATGTTTATTCATTTCCGTGTATATTTATTACTTGTTGGCAAATATTGGTTAGCATCAGCATATCTTTGCTATCTATTGACTGAGTTCGGTTGTTGTGAGCCAAATGTTGGGTGGCATTTTCCTCCACCCGGCCCAACTACCTGATTCCAGTTTATTTATTGTGCACTTTTTAATCAAGACACTTCAACTATAACTATAGCTTCGTAGCATCAGAAGACTAGACCGATCAAGATGAAAAGATTTTGTAGATAAGGCTTTGGATGTGATCATTCACGGGATTTCGTTTATTAGCGTTATATAAGAACCAGCCAGCTGATCAATATTGTGCCCGGACGTACAACTTCTCCTTGGCAAGAATGTAGTCCATAAGTAGTTCCTCGTGGCAAATGCCAAATGAAGACACCGATCTTGGCCCGACGTCTTTAAGTATTATATCGTTGAGTCTTGGATTTTTGAAGAAAATCAGAAGCTTGATATATTCGCTGGGGATCGAGTCATCGTTGGCTTTCTCAAACACTTTGTACAAGAGAACATCGATGAGTTCGTGAACGTTGCTTAATTTGTCTTTTCTGAGTTTGAAGGCAACCGCGTCTTCGTTTAAAGCACCAATGTAAAGTTTCAATTTCATGGTGTTATCAGACTTACTGATTTTATTTAAATCGTAGGTTGCCGTGCTTGGAAGGCTGGTGGTGCTAATCACGGGTCTGGTCTTTGGATATAATAGACCGCTGAGGTTTTGGTGAGGTTTTGGGTTGATGTCTTTGGCAGTGATGGTGGGTAATTCCTTTCTGGAAACCCGGCTGTCTGTTTTGTACAAGGTTGACGTGCCGCTTTCAGCGGAGTGGACTCTTATCTTTTGGTACTCCCTGGGGAAAAATCTTGAGCTACGACGGCTTATGGGTGGTGATGCTGGTCTCAATTCACTTCTGTGAGGAACATCATAGGCTTCGTGAACAAAAGATGACGGCGATGGGTATTCTATTCGATCCATAGGGCTGAACGATGCATTCTCAGAGATGGTGGGGCTGGACTTGACTGACTTTCTTCTCTGTACCGAATGTCTGATTGAAGAAGCAGGAGTGAAAAATTCTTCATTTTCACTAAGTGGAGTAGTGACATAAAAGCTAGTCCTCTTATCCTTTATGCTGGTATCATCGAAATGAGATACGGTGGGGCTGCTCAGGGAAGACTCATGAGCTGAGTCGAACACAGAAGACTCATCGGTCGAATTATTGTCGATTGTGCTCAACGAGGTCTTTGATTTTCTTTTGAAAAGTCTCATGGTAAAGGAGTGAAAATTTGAAGGAGAAAACCCTGTTTTATGGGTCTGCTAGAACTGAAGATGTAAGGAACGAAAAAGTGAAAAGAGCGAAACCGTGCAAAGGCGGGTGTCAGAATTGAATGACGGTTAGAAAGGATGAACAAAATGTTTAAAAGGCGAAACGGAAACTTTTTTAACAAGATTTTTGTAAAAGATGCTGAGTTGTTCGAGTTAATCTGAATTTGGTATTGCAAACAAGTTGTCAAAAAATACTTTCAAGAAAATTAGTCCCTTCCCGTTTGAGGTGTTATCAAGCATAAATTTGGCAAACTGCTGCAGATGAACCGAAAAAAAGGAAAAAACTTATTGAAGGTTGTTTACTTCTAAGATACTTCTACATTCTTGCATGCTACTATTGCAGATGTTCTACTAGTATGGGAGCAAGTAGGACTATCATTATGTTAAAGAAATCACCATGTCATCCATCCTGGTATTTACCCAAATCAGCTAATCACAATTGTTTTGAATTTTCTATTTGCAGCTGGCAGTTAGTGAGCCCATACAAAAATTTGCATATTTTTATGCACCTCACTTACCTGCCTTATTGTTCCCACACTTTTGGATTGGTTACAAACAGGCGTTGCAAGTTTTTCATGCAGCGAACAATAACAGGTAACTACTTGTTACAATACACGACAAACCAATAACAAATGAAGTCTCCTTAAATCCTGCATGTGTGGGGGTTTCCCGAGCTAATCATTTGCCCGCATGGCTACAACAGTTTGTTGTGGGGAGCAAAGATGAGGTTCCCAATACGCCTTATGAACAGCGAGGCAAAAAAAAACTGATCTCAACCGCCCATCAACTGTGTTACCGATTGTTTTCTACCCGTTCGTTGAGTTAATACGTTTCAGCAATCTCGGCCGCCTCAATCGTAAACTGAATAAATTGAATATTATTGCTGTTTAAATTATTTTTATGTATTCAAAGCTAATCCAGGCTTGCAAACCAGTGTTCCTTCTTAATAAGCGAAGTTGGCCTACTATTATTTTTTAGGCTTGCCAAAGGTGATCATGCATATATTATTAATCAGGGCCCTGGCTTGCCCAATTAGTTCCAGCATGCTGCCCACCACTACCGAAATCGACTGGTTTCTTTTTTTTCGGGGACGGTGCCTGCATAGACCCTTCGCCTAGCCCTGTTTCCGTCGTTCATGCTATGTAACGCCTCGAACCTAGTCTATCTCCGTTCCCGTTACGTCTGGAACGTCTCCTAGAATAGCGGTACGCTGCAGTAGTTATGCATTATCCGGAACAGTAGTTATTCTTGATCGCTGGTGAAAAAGCAACTCACAAGAAATAAAAGAAAATCACAACAACCTCAGTTTCATGAGCTGATGTTTGTGTGTACGGATGTTTTATAGTAAGGTCGTGATTCATCATCTATAAAACGCTACTAATGTCTTCTCCTCACCACTCTCAAAGTGACTTTTGGCCTTGATTTAATGTAATTGAGAAGGCCGTCTTCGGTCATTTCGATGTCACCGCCAGGGATGTCTGCCACTTTCAATTTGTAGTGGTCGATCAAGTTGTAGTCCTTGTATATCTTGAAGGAAAGTAATTTTTTCAAATAAACGATGGAGATGAGATTAGTCTGCTTGATTTTCAAGGCAACAATGTCATCTTCAGCGTTGTTGAGAAGGATCTTGATCTTCACAAACTCGCATGTTAAAGAAGAGGTGGTGCTATTAGAAGAGTTAGAGCCATTCCTTCTCAGCTTATGAAGATTTGCAGCCATCGATGGCGAGAAATTGACGTTTGGACTAGAAAACTTGAACTCATCGTCGTCTTCTAAAATGGGGGTGGTTGGTGTCAAAGGCAAGATTTGGTCTTCGAAGCTTTGGTTCAAGGTCGGGGTGATTGGTTTGCTGCTGAACACGGAGTCGGTTTCACTGTTTTGTGAATAGTGTCCTCTCGAACTGTGTCTAGAGGAGAACGAGCTCAACGACTCCGAAGAATACGAAGACGAGTCAGCGTGTTCGTATTTGGATTCGGTGAATAGCTTTCTGGGTTTTATTGGCAGCGGAGTGGCTGATGGGGTATTGTCATCGTAATTATCAATTATCGAGCCAAAACTGCTCAACGTATTAGAGCTCATCAGTTCTGGTAGTTTCTTAGGACTTTGGCTCTGACTTTGGTTAATGTATGCCAGGTACTTGACATTGGAAGACATGTCTCTTCCTGAAGGGGACCCCATTACCTTGTGGTCTCTGCTGAGAGGCAATGGAGCTGTTGGAGAGAAGAAAGATGAGGTTGGTGATTTCAATGATTTTGGCTGAACCAAGTCAATCAAATCAACAGAATCTTTATAGAGCATACTGTTGATTTCGTGGTCTTCAAGCACCTCTTCGGTGTTTTTGATGACTCTCTTGGTGACAGGGTTTTCGATGAAATGGTTGATTTCGGCACTTCTGCGGAGCTTGTCCTGGTTGAGCAACTTGCTAAGGTAAACGTTGAGCTCGTTGCACCTTGTAATCAAGCTCTCGACGTACTTCTTGTCTTCCATTTTGTTATTGACAGTATCATGCTTTTGAGTTCTGATTGGTTGTGGAAGCTTTGGCAATTTTTCCACTATATCTTCACTCATAAGTGACAAGTCAACATGCAAATTGTAGAAATCTTGGTAGAATTTTCCCATGTAGATGGTTGTGTTGTCGGACATTTTGAAATCCACTCTGTACCATATCCTTTTCAGAGGATTTTGCAATACGTGAAGTACCGACACCGATTTGGCATAGGGGTTTTCAAAGGTTGGAATGCCAGTGTCCAAGTTGGGGGCATTACAACTGACACTCACGGCTGAATTTGGCGAAACCTCATTGTCTGCGAATTTGAACGGGTCTTCGAATTTATTCTCCTTAACTTCAGCGGGTTGGTAAATTTTATTCAACCAACCGTATGTAATTGGGTTTTCCATGTCGTTCACGGCGATTTCGACATATGAAGCTGGGATGAGACCTTTCTTGTCTGGTTCGTCAAGAAATTGGACATCTATCCAACCATTCCCAGGTCTCTCCACTAACTTCAAGTATGAATGAGCTTTAACAGACAATTCTTTATCGCTCTCGGCGTTGAAATCATATTTTGTTCTTAACACAATTATAGAAGAAGAGATAGACGTTTGGGTGTTGAAGGAGACGGGCGAGTCCAACACGGGTGAGGAAATTGAAGAATTAAGGACAGGTGCAGATATCGACAACTTCTTGAGGTTTTTCTTCGACTTGACCTGTTTTGATCTGAAAAGACTGGCTGACATGATTAATGAGTGACTAAGTTAGGATGGTGGTGTAGTTTTTGAAGGAGTGGAAAATGAACGTTTCTTAAATCAAGTGATGAAGCTTGACGACGTCAACAATTCAAGGATAAATCAATGTCAAAGCCTTAGAATGGGATTCTCGTGTCTCGGACCAAAATGGTTAAAATGAACTGCAAGACAAAATATGTCCTATAAATAATGTTTCGAAAATTGGTTACGTTGGTAACGGGAGATGTTCGATGTTTCTTATATTTTCGAGGAAGGAGGCGACAGCAGGCTGTGAATGTAGGCTATCGCTTTGTTACTATGCAATCTGTACAATGGATGAGACCAAGGATTATTTTCGTACGTAAGAATGGACGCACGTACAAAACAATTTCTTTTATACTTTTTCCTATGGTGCCTTTGTAAAATTGAACAGATAAGCTGTCTTCTGCCTTGTACAACAAGGTCGCCCAATGCATCCAATATTCAGCTGGCAGAGCTTGAAAACTTATTCATGGATTTCCTCATTTGGCGCCATGCATGCGCCTGCGTTTATGCATCATGCACTTTACGCCGATGATAAGTATTATTCGTATAATTGGAATGTTACCCATGGTTACATAACCGGCCTTTTTCACTAGCCAATTGATACAAGTTGTTGCCAAATATAAAATACTTTATGGCTCACAAATGCATCGGCACACCCCATTCGGTCCTTACAAAGGTTCCTTTTTTTTTTTTTCTTTGCCACGGATATACTTGACCTCCTCAGAAATCCAGGCAACTCTTTGCATGGCTAGTTTGTTTGACACCATGCTTCACCTCAGCGATCGAATGTATGGAAAACAAGAAAGCAATCATCATGAAGGCTTTTATTTTCCTTTGTAGTTGGAAATTGGACGCTTGGGCGTAACCATTTACTGAATAATTGCCCAATGATAATTCGATTGTACAATATTGTTTTTCGAACAATGCAAACCGCTCTGGAGTATTCGCCAAAAAATGAAGTAGCGCTCGTTTGTCAAACGTCTTATTGTTCTGGACTTATTGTTCAAAATAATTTGACTCCTTTCGGACGGCGGGCTGAAAAGCCTCTCTCCCATTTGACAGAACGGAACTCTCTTTGCTTTTCAATGTTTCATCTACAACAATTTCATGATGGACATCTAATATAGCCATATTCCGCCCAACTGAGACAGTCTTTTCCCAATGAGTCCCATGTCGAAATATTAGCAAATTTTTTACCAGCCGCTGCCAAAAAAAAAAAAAAAAATATCAGCGCACGTCTTTCCCCCATAGTTATAATATGCACACCTCAGGCAATTTTTTCGCTTTGTTTAGCTTCAACTTTAGTGGCAGTCAGCCAAACTCAGTAAAATTGCAAATAACTAAGAATCATCTTCGAAAAGGTCAATGTATTTTTTCTAGACGATGGTTTATTTTTACTATCTTGGTCAGACATGCATGCGTTTGCGACCTTCACCAGCAGCGATGAGATTGGCAATGTACAAACAGCTGACAACAGACCCTGACATTGTAACTACCAACGAACCCCAGCGAACAAGTGACAACAAAGCATAGCTCGGTTGCCTAATTGGACCAAATAGCCAGTCAGAATGAACAACTCATTCTTAACAAGTTATTTTGGTTTTCGCCATGGTCCATCGGTATTTCTACGAATTGGGTCCATTGTTACCTCATTTGTTTGTGGACTAATTTACACAATCAACCCGTACTAATCCGAGCCACAACGTTCTCGAACCATTTAAACTACCAACAATCGAAATGAGCACAATCCAATCCGTTTGGTCGTTGTTGAGATTCTTCTGCTGTTTCTTCAGTCTGTTTAGTGTCTTGACAACGAGCAGGACCCTCAGGTGAAAAATTCCCAAAATGGACTCGAGAATGCATCAATGGCTTCGAGAACGGGTCTAGGTGGACAGTATTCGTGGCTCTGCAATTGTGCTGGCTTTTCGATTGTACGTGTCATCTTGGCCTAAGAGGAAGACTTCTTCGAGCAGCACTATTCGCAGCCAGCTACGTAGCTGAAACTTCGTTTGAAATTCTCACGCTTTTGGAACTAGGTGCAAAAAGAATGTGTGAGCTGGACCAATGCGGTGGGTGTCTGCCCGTATATTTTTTGTTTTGGGAGACTCGCTTGTGCTGCCGACCCATAATAGATATTTGCTTAATCTCGTAATAGGATGACCCTGTTTGATCATTATTATCATTTCTAGACACTGAATGGGATCATCGGGTTAGCCGCTGCACTGCAGTAAGTCGCGTCCACTGTTTTGGTTTTAGAAACAATTACACTCAACTCAATGCCCAGATCAAGATGCAACATCAAAAATAAGATTCTGTTGGTTTGTTCAGCGAATGTTCTCCCACGATATTTACCAAACCTTAAATTGTTCGTACAGTTGCCTGATTCCGTCCAACCAAGACGGTACACTCAGTGCGCATTGTTTCGCAGTGCATACATTATTCTTCTGTGCTTATGCGTGCAGAAGAACTGAAAAATTTTTGAACCTTACGGCTCTAGAAACAGGTACAGCAGATTATGAACCTTACGGCAGCATAAACAGGTTCAGTGCTGCGTTTTGTCAACAAAAGACCTTTGTAGTACCTACCTTCAACCTCCTTTCTGCAAGGCCTCCTTTTTTGGAATACCCAGCAAACTCTATTCAACAACTTAAGCACCGCCGAACAGAAAGAGCGACTACAAAGCCCCTATGATCATTTTGCCATATATGTCTTGAGTGGCTTCGTGTCTGGCATTGGCCAATTCTGATAACAATGGAAACTCGTAGTTAAGCTCAGAACAAAGATAAGGTCGCTTTTTTTTGCATTTTCTCATTTTTTCGCATTTTCTCTGTTTTTTCGTAGAAAACCGGCAACAACAATGCATAATTATGTTTACTTTGGAAGCAAATTAACAAAAATCTGAAAAAACGAACAAATCAGCCGGTTTTGTTGAAGTTCAAAACTTTCACAGCGGTTCATTGTAGTGTCAGTGGATAACAACAGAACTTACAGTCAGCTATAACAAAGAAACCATTTATAGAAATCAAGCTAGCAATCGTACGTATAACACTAGTATTACAGACATGGCACATTAAACCCTCAACTAATTCTCAACAAAACCTTGTCATTCCACTTGACAAATTCAACCAAGTTGAAGTTTAGGCTATCGATGTTGTGGAAACTCTTGTCCACCTGGTTCGGCAATCGAATGTACAAATAGTTGAAGTAGACTTTTTTCGTCAACAATCTCTTGAACTCTGCTAACGAAGTCACGTCAGACTTGGCAAGACGAACCGCCACTATGTCATTGCTCGGGGTCATGATCTTGCACTTTATCTGGGGGCCTAAACCGGAGGTAGAATATATCGATTGTGGAGACAGTCGAGATCCAGGGGTTGGTGGATGGAATCCAATGGGTGAGGTAAGAGATCCTTTCCGGGAGGTGGACCTTCCGAAAGAGTCTCGAAGAACTGGAGTGTCAGGGCTCTTCTGGCTGCTGAAGATGGAGGCTTCAGAATTGGTTCGAGCCGATTTATCAGACGCCCTGAAAGTCCCAGTATTGATATTGAGTTTTGGCAGAAGAGGCTTCTTGGCCTCGTAAATTTGTTGATAGTGGTTGTAGATGTTTTTCGATTTGGTGCGCTTGGGCAAGTCTTCCGCCGTTGTGTTGTTTGAGGAGGCAGTCAACTCCATATCACTATCGTTGGAATTTTTACTGCTGTCGTCGCTCTCTTCTTCTTTCTCATTTTCTTTCTGTTGCTGTTGTTTGAGGATGTTGATTGATTCAGGAAGCACCTTATTCGAGATTTCGTCGTTAGACAAAGTCAAGCTTTCGTGTTTGTCAAGCGTAAAGCCGGGCAATTCTTTATACTTCACGTCGAGCCAATCAAGCAACATTGGATTTATTTGGAAATGTTCATCTAAGATAAGCTTGTTGACGTAAACGTGTAAGTCATTACATCTCTTCAATAGCAAGCTGACCAATTCCTCTTCCAGTCTTTTCAGTGGAATCGGTTCTGGGAGCTTGGGCAACGTGACTGGCTCGGCAGCACCGTTATCGGAGGACGGCGACGTGAGTGTTTTGGATTCGAGCAACATGAGGTGAAGATTGTAAAAATCCTGATAATAACGACACAAGAAGTTGCGACTGCCGTCGCTGAATGTGACGTCCAAACGATACCAATATCGATTATCGTACAAGAGGAAGTTGGATATGGACGCGGTGACAGGATAAGTCCTGTTGTTGATGGTGACGGGTCGGTTCTTCTTCAAAGAGTTCTTTATCTGCCATTCCAAGTAGTTCTTGTCATTGAAATTGAAGTCGTTAGGGTTGGGCAGTTGTACATCGGAGCTTGAGTTTACTTCTTGTAGCCAGTTAAGTGACACCGGATTTATTGGGTCGTTCACAGCAATGTCAACATACGAGGCAGGAATCAACCCCGGTTTTTCTAGCTTATCGATGAACTTGACTAGGAGCCATCCACTGCCAGGTCTGTCGAGTAATTTTAAGATATCTCCTTTATTCACCGACAACTCGCTTTCATTCTCCGAAGTAAAGTCGTATTTGCACACAATGATGATATTGGACTTCAATTTTGAATTGATACTTTCGATCGTGTTTGGGCCACTTATCTCGAGTCCCTGCAAAGGACGCTGCAATTTAGCCATTGAATTGACGATTAGGAAAATGAAAACAGAACAAGCATAGAACAAAACAAAAAGTTGTTTCTGTACGGCTGACCCTTGACATCAATGAGGCTTCCACGACCCCTATATATCGATATACAGTAAAGTCTCCTTTCCCAAAAACCAATTTTTCTTGTATCAAAACAAAAACAGGCGTGTCTCGAAAATATTGGTCGCCAACAATGCGGAATTCGCCCTATTTTTGACGCATTTCACTGCACAATATGTCCCAAACGCGGTCAAGCTCACTCTCCAATTCCGCATTTAGTTAAATTCTTCTCGTTTTAGAATCAGGCATAATAGGCTTTCACCCACCCAGGAGCTTAAAGTGTGCCGATTCAACAACCCCCGAGAGCCGAGTGGATGAACGCCAATGTTTTTCCTGGTCAAGCCAGCAGTGTTTCGGCGCCGGCACGATCTCCCCGTGCACCAGGGGGTGCCTACAAATAATCGGGACATCGGCGTCTCCGTAGATGCGCCATGCAAACCATTTACACTACTGGGCAACCCTGGACACGGAATTTTACATCCACACACCACAACATCGAGCCACCGGCCAAGGCCGTCAATGGTGGTACGATTACTCTATGTTGCCTTCAAGCGAACCATTATAGCTACCAAAAGCTATACTGGATTATAAGAAGGCCTTGATCTCCTTCCAGCCATTTGTGCTTAACTAAATGGAGGTATCGTTAGTCTTGCTGGTATTCCGGAAGTGATAATATGTATGGAAGAAAAAAGAGGTAAAATAACTTCGTTTTCAAAAATTAGCATATGAGATGAGGATGAGGTCGTGCGCGCGCACAACGAAAATCACGAGTTTTTCAACAGAAGCTGAAAGAAGAAGACAAATCGGTGCTGGATCAAACCAGGCTAAGAAATTATTATCTCAGATGTGAAATGTACGCAAAAGGGTGATTTCCGCCTCAATTCGGAACAGGCGCAACTAAGTTAGGCCGAGGACTACGATAAGGTTAAATGATCCGGATTAAAGCGGATTAAGATTAAAAACAGAGACCGTGAAAAATGGCTCCAAATTACGCCAAAGTACGCCAACGTAAAATTTTCAGCCACATAGAATGAAGGAATAACCTTGGGTGTTCCCAAGTAGCACCATGGTAGTTCAGGTGTTGTAGGTGATCACCGCAGCTTACAATGAACAGAGAACCCAAAGTTCCCACCCACTTGTGAACAATTAACACGAATCCCCTCATTTATATATATTTTCAGAAAGTGCTTGACAATGCGACTCGGTGGGAAAATGCCCTGAATGTAGCATTTGCGCGAGATTTTTTAAGCTCTTAGTCGAAAGCTTTTTTTTTAGGCGATACAAAGATCGAACAATTGAGCCTAAATTTGAATTTAAAACAATGCAACGTTGATAAAAGCGAAATCCGAATGATAGCTATTGATTTCACGTGGAGGTTAGAGCAGATGACAATGGCCAGTAGAAAATACTTCCGTAGATAGAAAGGCCATAATTCTTGTTTGTGGCATCGTTCATCAAACCAGTGCTTTTGTGGCGGTGAAATAGCTGATAACCTCCTGACAGTAGCCCATAAGTTACTCAAACTCTATTCATTTGAAGCCATTGGTAAAAAAATTTTAAGAAACTGCGCATAACGCATTGAGACAATTCGCATGTTTTAACCAACCAAAGCAGGAAATGCAACATTTTTGTTAATGCGATACGCATAAAGCCGATAGATCAAAGCCACATTGGTCTAATAAGCTAAAAAAATGCCGAAGGCTTTTGAGTTACTTTCGATGTGGGAGAATTGGGATCAATTGAATCAATAATGAATACACACCCATTATTTCTGTCAAAATACTCTGAAAAATATGGAAAATGGGTACGATTATGCAGATTTTTTGTGACATCAACCACAATACAAATACCAATGCCAATACCTCATTGTTCGAATGTATTAAATATATTGCATTCTCAGTGGACGGTTAATTGTTTGATTTAACGACTTGCATAAAGTTAAATTTTGAAATAAATTTGTGTACTCGGATTAGGAAATATTTGCTGTATTTAACAATTAAAATCCGTTTTTAGTTTAACAGCCTATGCACTTTAGCCAATATTTGTATAATCTGTTCCTTTTACAAATTGTTTTTTTTTTCAGGCATTGGGAAACTTGTTTGGCAAGATAACAAATGGTTATTTGTCCTTTTTAAGCCTAGAGTTTCTTTTCATGATTTGATAATATAATAATAGATTTGTTCAGAAAATTATAATTATCCACCAACTCTAACAACAGATTTCAAATTTGATTTTTATAAATGTGTTTTTCGCCCTAACTACTTGGTTCTGCCTTATTTCTGCTTTTCCCCTATCTTCAATTTGATTCTAGTGTACTTCCTAGAACAATCTCGATAAGTGGTCATCCCTATTGAATCTAGTCTTCTAAACGGGCTTGATTTTTTTGTTCATCTATATGACAAACTAATTTCCTCCTAATATCCAATTCCAACTCAGTCGTTCTTTAACCTTCATTTCTTTCCACCACCCACCCTCTTGTTTTATTCTTCGTTACCGTCTTATATTTTGTTTCACCTTTAACTTCCAATTACTTTTTTACATACGTTTACCAAATTTTCGTTAACTTCTTTGCATTATGTCCAACTCCATTGTTAACCTGCCAAACTCCACGTTTGAAGAGGATACCGTCAAAATGAACAGCTCGGTTTCTGCTTCTTCAGGTCCAGGAATTGACCAACTTTACCAATATGATGGCTCGGTGTCGTTCAATCCATTACCCCCACCTGTAATTACTGCCAACGGGATTCAGCAATCACCCAACTTGTTGCAAAACCCTGCTTCTAATCCAGAAAACTCTTTTCATGACCACTCTTCCCAGTACTCGGTTTTTTCGAACCAACAGGCTATGAACTCGTTCAATAGCTTTGATTTCAATCAAAATAGTACGGCCAATCCTCCCATGTTCAAGATGAACATGGAACTGTCAACCGACTTGAATGATATTCTGAATTCAGACTTGATGTACAATCTTTCCGAATTCGACTTGGGGAATCCATCATTCGACTCTATACCTGATTCAACTGGCCATAATGAATTCAATGACATGTCGGGAATTTTCAATCCGAACCCGATCCAAATCCAGCATTCAGCTTCTTTACCCAATTTCCAACACCCAGAAACTTATCCTTTTACTCCTAATGATTCGTACACTCCTACTCTTTCCGATACTTCCAGTTTCACACCGGAAGAAATCAGAGCACCAATTCCCTATAAACCCAATTTTATATCAACTACACCTCCTTTAAACCATAAAATCACCAAAAAACCTTCATTCAACCGTGTTACAAACAAGAAAAATTTGGTTATCACAACTCAAGTATCTAATTTGCCCAATTCTTACACGCCGTTGAGCGAATCCCCCCAGTTGATTGGAATTTCTCCTCTTTGCAACAAATATAAGACTATGGATGTCAGTCGTGGCGTAATGCCTCCCATGAACGTGTTTAGACACAACTCCGATCTGTCCACTTCGTCATACAAGACTGAAGAGCCAAGACGGAAGAACTATCCTTCGTTGAGTGAAGTCTCCAAAAGACCGATTTCGAGAAAGACTTCATTCAACGCCATCACCGATTCTCCTGGATCAATTTGTTCGACCCCCAAGCCGAAGAAATACACCAGGAGAAGATTGTTGCCTCGTTCCAAAAGCGGGTGCTGGATCTGTCGTATCAAGCACTTGAAGTGTGATGAGCTTAGACCGGTTTGTACTTCTTGCGACAAGTTTGGCATTGACTGTGACTATTCTCCTGACAAACCATTGTACGTCACGGACAAGACGTTAAGAAAGGAGAAGTTGGACAGCATCTCCATGATCAGGAAACAGAAACAGTCAATGAAGAAAAACAAACTCAAGGACAAAGATGTTCAAGTCTGAACACCGAACAATAAAACCCTGAAAAAAGCATCAAACAAACCTAAAAAAGCATCAAACACAAATAATTTCTGGCGGGCTCCGTTAAATTGTTGCCTGCCGCCGTCTCTCCTTTAATACCAGCCCATCAGTGGCCAGGACTGCTGTTCTGGGCCCGATGCAGTTGCCTCCAGCATTGTTTAGTGATCATTAAGTACCTCTTTTTTTGCACCCAATAAAAAAAAATGGCTCTTCAAATAACCTGTAGCATCAACGGCAGCAGCAACGACAAAGCAGCATCAGAAGCAGCGAACATGGAGCAAACCCGCCATTTAAATACCCGGTTCCTCCCATATACGAAGCTTCTCTCGGTTATTTTTCAAGTACGTCTACGTGCCTACATTGTTACCTGACGACCGAAGCTTGTCGAAGCAGGAACCAGTCGCAAAGAAAGCGTTCATCGATTAAGTCTGGCTCTCGATGTATTCTAAGTATTTGGCCGTGGTCGATAACTGGAGCTGAGCCGTCCACTGTGTTCGTGATGTACCTCCAGTTCCGCTCTTTTTCAGCTCAAAACTGCCATAGCAATTGGCAGCCAGTTCTCATCTTCGTCTTGACCGACCAGACAGGAGGTCCCTTTCTCGTCTGGCCCCCTTTTCCTGGGGCCCGTGTCGTCAGGCCCGTTGCCAGGCCCGTTTGACGAGACGTGTGACACTCGAAACCGGCAACTGTCAGGCTCAGACTTCGTCAGGACAATGTGCCGAATGTAGCCGACAAACAAGTCAAGTTACCAGCCATTTTGGGTTGACGAGCAGTTCCGGTCGGCAGTAAGCCAATGTGCCGACTCTTTGGCACGGATTTGCCGTCCTTTTTTTTTGTTTGGGTCAGTCGGAATTGTCATCTCGTCTAATTTTCACCCTCGGAATCGGTTTTCTTCTATTCGAGCCTTTCTGTTGGCTTGCTCGTATTCTCTAGCCGTTCTGTTGGTCCTGGGCTGGCTCTGCCTTGGTTCACTCCCATTCGGCAACGCGAAGCTTGCGCCTCACCACCAACTCGTTGTCGTTGGCAGTGAGGACGGAGACATCGCCCGCTTCTACGTCCAAATGGGACTCGAACTCAACCGTCGAGACAAAGTCGCCTTCGAACCCGACCCACGGCCCGTAGAGAGGATCCACGAGGTATGGGTGAGTGTAGTCTTGATGCTGTTCCCGTTCTTCGTCAATGGTGGAAACCCGGCGTTTCCTCTTGGTATGATGAGGAAGTTCAAACTCAGACTCTTCCACTGCCTCCGAAGGACCCTCGGTGTACTCGGTGCCAGTGTATGCCTCGACCGCAGACCCTGGAGACTCACTGGTGCTGAGATCCTCGTCTTCGGAATCGGACTCGGTCTCATAGGCATTGTGAATGGCATTCAAGGCAATAAAACTATGAAGCGGCACGTAGAATCGTTCGAAATTCCAAGCCACCACGGCGGTGCACAACACGAGTGGCGTACACAACACAGATAGCAAAATGGCCCCTTCCAACGCGAGAGTGCCACACATGAACACCTGGAACAACACCAACCCAAGCATGATTCTCCGGAATATCATAGGCCACACCTTGCCCGTGGAATGAGGCGGATGCACATAGCAATACACCAACTGGTACTTGTAGACAAAGAGACCTAGCGCAAAATAGGCCAAGCCAGAAACCGCTATCTTGGTCAGCACCACCGAGTAAATGAGAATGATCAAGAAGATGAGAATATGCTGCGGCAAATGAATGCCAAAGTCAAACACCGGCGGCGTGTAATAACACAACCGGAAGTCTCTGGCTGAAGACAGCAACACTCTACCAGCAGCGCCGACGAAGAAATCACCTATTTGGAGCAATTTCACTGGGAACATGGCCACACCTTGCAAGAGAATCAAGTCGACGTAGAACAACGACAATTTCTTCAACAGGATTGCCAATTGATACGCAAGCTTGGTCGTGTCGCTAATGGACAGCACGTAATCCCAGAACGTCCCGGAAACGATGAAAACGAGGAACAAGTTGAAAAACACAAAGAAGAAGTTCTTCAGAAGCGTTGAAAGCTCGACCTCCGAATGCAGCGAGTGGCCCTGGTGATTCAGTAGGAACTGGTAGAAGTAAGGCAACAGCATGTTCAATAACGAGAACAAAAATGGCGGCAAAATACCCGTGACAAAAGTGGTGGCCCATTTCAGCTTCTTGATTTGCTCCCCCAATTGAGGCCACAATTTCGTTATCGTCCGAATATCCAATAACGACGACAATGGAGTCACCAATGACAGCACGAAGAGGTAGCTGAGTACAATGAGAAACGTGATGAGGTAGGAGGTGACGATTTTTTGCTTCCTCAGCAACTTGAAGTTGCGCCATTCGATGTCCTTTGGAGCCGGCGCCAAAGAAGCAATGAGTCGAAACACCCGTGGGTCGAGCACAGCCTGGGCCGCCATTTGTGCCGCCGCAACCGAGTCCATGGTGATGAACGCGGACGGGAGTGCACGAGGCGGTGGGCCGGATGGGTCGACGGGCCGGGCCCGCTGCAAGTCGGAGTCGGAGTCCGGCACTAGTCCGATTCGCAGGGCGAGGGAAGACTTGGGTCCAAAGAGCTTGAACGTGCGCGACCCGCGCGCGCGTAGACGGGCCGAGGGCTGGGCCGGGCTGGGTCCAGAGGCGATGGCCGAGTTTTCTTCTCCCTCTCGGCCAAGAACGCTGCTCTGATCCTGCGGAAAGTCTTGGTACGTGTGGTGGCGGTTGCCAGCAAACCACAGCTGGAACTCCCGGATGCGTCCGTTGATGCCCACCAACTTGCGGGCCCATTCGTCAATTTCCGGCAGCCCCCCGATCGTTTTCAACGGCAACACCAGCGGTGTAGTGCTGTACAAATTGAACCTGAGCCCATACGTATCGGCGTATAGTTTCTCTAATTTGCTGAGAATCAACTTCCTCTCTTTGAAGAGCCGCTCCAATGGGGTGAAGTCGTAGATGAGCTTCACGTCCATCACCCGGCCAATTTGGAGTTCTTCCACAAACTTCTTTAACACCAGAGGATCGTTACTCCGAAGAAGACGCCTAGGGATGCCATCCAATCGAATGGTTCTGTCGGTAATCGAATTCTGAGATGCCAAGTACCGTTGTCTTGTCTTCAAGACGACTTTGGTGTAGTCGAAAAGCTTGACGTAAATGATTGCCAGAAACAAGTAGGTGAATATGAGATACAACCAGAAGAAGTTGGGGAAATCATCACTGAAATCAGGCGGCTGGGCCACGCTCACCACACTTCGTACCACCAGCCAGGTGATGTTGTCCTTATCGTAATTGCCCGTGAAATAGTACCTGACTGGACTTAGGATGAGAATATCGAGCACCGACAAATACGTGAGAATGGTGACCCCCATCTTGAAGAAAGTGAGATAGACGTAAGCGTCCAAGCCCGAGTACTCCAACACTTCTTCGTCAGAGATCCGGTACAAGTTCCACACCCACGCCACGAGGTTCGGAGGAAGCACTTTCAAGTTGGTGTTCCTGACATTCTGCCGCAAGGTACGAACGGCGTACATGTGGGGCCATTTCCGCCGGAGAAAGCAGAACAATCCAAAGCACGAGATACCAATCCACAGGCAGAGCGCAAGCTGGGTCCTGAACACTCTCAGCTGGCCCTGCCTGAGAGCAAGATTTGGGTCGTCTGGTGGTTCCGCTGACATACTTGGCGCAAAAAGCTGTATTCGTAAAGTCACCGAACGAAGGATGTGGAGAGAACGAGTTATAACAGCCAAAAGGATGTGAAAAGCTCTATCAACAAACGAATGTTTAAAAAGGCTAACAGTGGTCTTGGAAATACCTTTAGCAGTCACTGATGCCTCAATCAGAGGGTAATTTGGCCTCCAATAACCACCCTTCTAAAGTTTGCAACCGTATCGGAATTGAAGAAGAGAACCAGAAGTGTTCTTGTTTCACCTGGATTGCAAGCTGTGACAATTGGCCAAGTACGTATTGTGGATTTGTAGTTGTTTTAGGTTGTAGAGTCGTTTAATTATGTTTACTGTTCTTATGTAAGCACATGAATGTGACTATGGAAATTTGGTGTACGGATGTATACCATTTCTGTGAGAGCGGCTTGAAGACATTTCCTCGAAAATTTCCTTGTTGGACGTTATATCAACAAGTACTGCCGTTTCCCGAGCACAGATCTGTTCGTCACAACGCAAGATCTACACCACAGGCCAGAAGCCACAGCACGCCGCTATTCAAGAGAGCAACAGCGGTGTTGATCGGAGCAGAACTCGTCGGGAATCCTCGGGAAATTGTCTCCAGTGAAAAAACTAACACCTGGGAAACAAAAGATAACACAGTCGAAATGGCCGACACCTACGTGGTAATAAACGCTGCCACCACCTGTGACGATACATCGCACATCGCAAAAGATGCCACAGAGCTCATAGAACTTGCCTGGGTCACGGTGGACGCTTCCAGTCTAGAGATTTCCAGCGCTAGATCGATTTTGGTCAAGCCGGAGAAGTCCCCGGTGACAAACTACTGTGCTCAACTCCACGGAATCTCGTCCGACAGCGTGAAGGATGCCGGGAACTTCAAAGACGCCATTGGCGAGATGGAATCTTTTGTCAAGAACGAACTTTTTGATCAAAACAAAGACTTTTCATTTGTCACCAACAGCTTGTCGACTTTGACAGTCCAAATACCTCGTGAAGCCCGTGATAAAGGAGTGGTATTGCCCGCATATTTGCAGCACCCTAGAGTTTTTGATTTGGTTAGCGAATATCTGAAATGGCAAGCGGTGCATCCGGAAGCGTTGTCTTACACCTCATCGTCTTTAGCCAATATTGTCACTGCTCTTCAAGTGCAACCGGTACCTGAAAACACCGGCAAGAAATCAAACACCATTGAGGACGTTCAGCTTCATGCTCAAATCCTCACCCAGCTCATCCGGAAGTCTGAGCCTGTGTCAGAGCATGCCAATGTTCTTACCAAACCCCATGACTCGGCCCAAGACGCTAAGATTTTCTTAGCTGAGCGGCTGAAAATCGTCTACCTTCAAAATCTCCCTTGCGACACCACCCAGTCGGAACTAGAAGGTTGGTTCACACAGCATGGTGGACGCCCGATTGCCTTCTGGACTTTCAAAAGTCAGGACCGTTCAGGCAAGAAAGGTATTGCTGGTTTTGCGGTTTTTTCCAAACATGAAGAGGCAGCTGAAGCCCTCGCGTTGAACGGCAGGGTATTGGGAGATAGAGCAGTGGAGATACAAGCATCGCTGACCAGAGTGCTAGACAGAGCAAGTGAGTTACTTACTCCTTTTTCTCCCAGCAAAAATAGGCCTCGTCCTGGAGACTGGACCTGTCCATCGTGTGGCTTCTCTAATTTCCAAAGAAGAACTGCCTGTTTCAGATGTTCTTTCCCAGCTGCCAGTGCCGTTGCAATTCAGGAATATTCGAACCCTCAAAGGGAGAAATACTATGAGGGTCAGAATGGCTATGGGTCGAACTACAATGGACCCAACAACCAGAATAACTACAATGGGAACAACAACCATGCCAACATGCATGGAGGTGCCAACACCAATCACTCTGGCGGTCATCAGAGCTCTAATTCTGGTCACTTCCATAATCTTCGATTCGGGAACAGTGTACCTTTCAGGGCAGGTGACTGGAAATGCACCAATGAGAGCTGCCAGTACCACAATTTTGCCAAAAATCTCTGCTGCTTGAAGTGCGGAGGGGCCAAGCCGGTCAATTCTAACACCGGACTGGTATACTCATCTAATTCAAGCAACGTTTCACTTCCTTCTGTCAATTCGACGGCTGCGGCCATCGCTGCTGCCACTGCTAGTGGCCAGCCATTGAATTTGAGCAATAATTTCAACAACTATCCTCAAAACTACAACGGCAACTACCAAAACTATCAGCAGAATTACAACCGCCAACCAACGGCCTTCTATGGGCAGAAGAACCCACAACAAATGAATTACCAAAACCAAGGAGTGTATTATAGACAGGGACAACAGGCCCAGCAGGGAGAGTATCAGATCTCGAACCAGCTCAACTCGTTGAGCTTACAATGAACTTACCCAGGGTGATAAACGGAGAGAGAGTGTGATAATGGAAGTGAGATGGGGTGCGGATGGGGATACAACGGGATTGCTATTATTATTGTTAATTGTTCGTTTCCAGTTTAATTCAAGTTTGTCTTTTTGTGCTTTTACTTTATTTATTCATTAAAAGTTGTTTGCAAAGAGTGTAGTGATCATTCATCAGAGCGGGCGGGCCCATTACCGTACGATGTTTCTCCGAGTGCGGTGCGAGCGCGGCCCACATCCTCGCCAGAGCCGCAACGTCCCCGGGCGGAAGTCGCACCGGCCAGAACTGGGGCTGGAAAAGTCGTGCAGGATGCTAACCTCATTTATAAGACACGATATGACACGTAAATAAATAAAATACCATCTCTTCACGATGCCAGACAAATACTCAGTGATTCTCCCCACTTACAACGAGAAACGCAACTTGCCCATTCTCGTGTACCTCCTCCAGAAGACGTTCGAAAATGAGGGGCTCAACTGGGAAGTTGTGATTGTGGACGACAATTCTCCAGATGGCACCCAAGAGGTGGCTAAGAAACTCGTGTCTCTCTTTGGCCCAGAACATATCCAGCTCCGTACTAGAGCCGGCAAGTTGGGTCTTGGTACCGCTTACGTCCACGGCTTGCAATACGTCACTGGTAACTTTGTTATCATCATGGACGCTGACTTCTCCCACCACCCAGAAGCTATTCCTGAGTTCATTGCCAAACAAAAAGAGGGCCAATACGACATTGTCACCGGTACCCGTTACGCCGGCAACGGAGGTGTCTACGGCTGGGACTTGAAGAGAAAATTGGTCTCTCGTGGTGCCAACTTCTTGGCTGCCACCGTTTTGCGTCCCAACGTCAGCGACTTAACCGGTTCCTTCAGACTTTACAAGAAAGAGGTATTGGCCAAAGTGATTGACGAAACCAAGTCCAAGGGTTACGTGTTCCAGATGGAAATGATGGTCAGAGCCAAGGCATTGGGATTCCATGTGGGTGAAGTGCCAATCAGTTTCGTTGACCGGTTGTACGGAGAGTCTAAGTTGGGTGGAGATGAAATCGTTCAGTACTTGAAGGGTGTGTGGAGCTTGTTCACCAGTGTTTGATGGTGCATGGACATATGAAAACTAATAAACGTATTCGAATCTGATCGAAGAGGACAATTACTCGCCGTAGAAGCATGCACGCTTTTTCTTCCAACATGTGTACGTTATCGGGGTGCCAAGAGCTCGTCAGTGAATGGCAAATCCGAGTGCTACACCTGCCAGCCAAAACACAAGCCTAGATATACGGCTTTTTCGTATGTGTTTCGACTGACGGGCCCATTTGGCTGCGAATGGAGTATAACACCCGTACCACAAAACTACCAGTAGCGAGAATGATAAAAATCAAGTTCGGCCATTTTTCCAAGCCAGTATGGCTAAAGATACGTATTTAAAGAAAGTGTTGGGACCGCAACGGTTCCAAAAGCTTCAGAAGGTGAGTTTTGATAGAGAGAGCTCGGACGCGAAGAGATAAGCGTGAGCCCGGCGGTGCCTCCATCTGGAAGCAGCCTTGAATAACACCTCAAATGGAACCCGGCTTTCTTCAATGCCCAGCATTTCCTGGACTCATAAAGACGTGGCAGCAAGGAACACAGCCGTTAGCCAATCCTGCAGCCCGTCTGCCAAGCTCAATCAAGCAGGAATCAAGGTTTGCTGGAAGGCTTATTCCGCATAGTACACGATTTCTCGACACGCCCAGCCATATATTCGCTTCTCGTACTAACCCCCAGTCTAAAGTACTCATGGTTGGTGCCGGCGGCATCGGGTGTGAGCTCCTTAAAGACCTCATGCTCTCCGGTTTCGGAGAAGTCCACATTGTCGATTTGGATACCATCACCCTTTCCAACCTCAATCGACAGTTCCTCTTTCGCCAGAAAGACATTGACAAGTCCAAGTCGCTCACCATCTGCCAGGCGGTGCAAGGATTTAACTACTTTGGCGTGAAACTTATTCCACACCACGGAAATATCATGAATACCACGCAATTTCCTTTGGACTGGTGGCAGCAGTTCACCTACGTGTTTAATGCTCTCGATAACTTGGAGGCAAGAAGATACGTCAACAAAATGACGCTTTTCCTCGGGACTCCATTGATGGAAAGTGGCACTACTGGTTTTGATGGCCAGGTGCAACCAATATTCCCTTACGCTAGCGAATGTTTTGACTGTTCCGCCAAAGTGGCACCGAAAACTTATCCTGTTTGCACCATTCGTCTGACTCCGTCCAAGCCCGTACATTGCGTCACCTGGGCCAAGGAGTTCCTCTTCACCCAGCTCTTTGGTGAGGCGGTGCCGGAGGCATCGGCCGAATCTTTGCAAAATGAAACTGATAACCAGCAGGAAATCGACCACATCCTACGCGAGTCAGCCGAGATCAGTCAGCTCCGAAACCAGCGTGGGACCCCCGATTTTGCTCGCGCCATGGTTCACAAGATATTCTCGGTGGACATAGAACGGGCGCTCCGGTTGGAGGCACTATGGCGTACCCGGCAGAAACCAGAACCTTTGGACTGTGACGCTTATGACGACGCTCTAGTCAAGCTCTTACGAAATCCTAATGAAGCCGATGCAGCCCTTGTTGACACCCAGGTTTGGTCGGTGCTTGAAAACTTGTATGTGTTGCATCGACTGGCTCACAAATTAAGTAACAGACCGACTCAAGATTTGGTGTTCGACAAAGACGACGAGGATACGTTGGACTTCGTTGTGGCAGCTGCCAATCTTCGAAGCCATGTGTTCCACATTGAACTCAAACTGAAATTCGATATCAAGCAAATAGCCGGTAACATCATTCCTGCCATTGCCACCACCAATGCCATTATCAGTGGGTATTCCAATTTGGCATCGCTTGCTTACTTCAACGAGGCTCCAGTGAACCTCAATGATTACAGGACCGTGTTCATTAGCATCAAACCCAACAAGTATGTCACTTCCGCCCCTGTGCTCACACCTAACGAGCAGTGTCCCAGTTGCGGGCTTGCTTCCCGGGGTATTCTCAACCTAAGGCGCCTGGAACTTGACTCCGTCACCTTGGGAGATCTCATCAAGCAGATATGTGAGAAATACAGCCATTCAGGTGATGTCTCGGTGATTTTGGGTGCCTCCAAGTTGATTTATGATTACGACTTTGACGACAACGCTGAGCGGACCTTGGCCGATGTCGGCATCGTAAACCACGAGCTCCTATTAATACAGGACGACGAGGATGAAGTAGAGAATCTCGAGCTCTACGTGAAGATTGGTGATGTGTCGGGGCTCCCCGATATCGAACTTCGGCCCAAGAAGGTGAAAGTAGAAGAAAAACAGTTGGAAGACGAGCAAACCGTGAGCCACCCTTCAGAGCCAATTGTCATTGAAGACAACGAGATTGAAGAGATTGGAGACGAAGAGCCCTCTCTCAAGAAGAGAAAGCTTTGAAGACAGCAAAGCAGAGCACCGGTTGAAATATGGCTGTATATCGTAGTTTTACACTCGCAGACTGTAATAATACTAGCAGCACTCACTTGTACCGTAGCCAATTTTCTTACTTCTAAGTTTCTTGAACAGCTCTCGGGCACCTGCTCGAACATTCCCAACTCTCTGACTAGTTCGGCCAACCGTCTTACATTCTTAGGCACTCCATTCAGCTTCAAAACCGAGGAGCCCTCAGGCCAAGTTTTAACATGGTGGCTTACATAATCAGGTATCCGTCTCCGCGAGCCTAAACTATACGATTTGTCGATACTTCACCAAACAACTATCGTGTTCTCTTCTTAACCAACCATGTCCTGGCAAGCATACACCGACAACTTAGTCAACACCGGCAAAATTGACAAGGCTGCGCTTTACTCCGCAGCTGGCGACTCGCTTTGGGCCCAGTCCAACTCGTTCCAATTGGCCCAAGACGAAATTACCGCCATCGCCAAAGGCTACGCTGATCCATCTAACTTACAGGCCCACGGTTTGCATGTTTTGGGCCAGAAGTACTTCTTGTTGAGAGCCGACGAAAGATCTATTTACGGTAAGCAAGATGCCGAAGGCGTTGTTGCCGTCAAGACCAAACAGGCGATTCTCGTTGCTCACTATCCGGCTGGTGTTGTTGCCGGCGAAGCAACCACTTTGGTGGAAAAGTTGGCTGATTACTTGATCAGTGTCAACTACTAGTCAGACCGCAATAGTGCTGAGCGTTAATGAGAGGTTGCCAATAAGGGGAACACGAAATGGAGGAAGGATTCGCTGGCGCTCTGCTAGCCATTGGACCTTATGCCGCCCATCAGTTGGCACTCAGTGGGACGCAATGATTTCTCTCGGTTGATTGTCAACCCTTCTGGAGTTCCTGCCCTCCCGTCGTTCGTGGATTCAAGTGTCGTTTGTTGCGTTTGAAATGCGTTTGACCGGCTGGCTAGCACGCGGCGCCTTTTGAACCGAACCAACCCATTCTCTCATTTCTCTTACAATCTCTGCTATCCTCTACGCCTCAAGCCTTCCACTTAATACCAATAAATGATTCATATTAGTTCCGTAGTAAGGGGCCAGTGTGGCATACACCAAACACCCGTAACCCAATCTCCCACACAACACAGAATCAAGGCGATTACATAATCCAAGTTCTGTTCGGTTCGCGCACACCTCACAATTAAAAATTTCGACCCGTTTATTGGTTGAAAAAAAATAGCGTGAAACAATTCTACAAACTCCAGTATTAATCGAGAAAAAGACTACTGCTTCAAAAACATTAACTACTGCTGATACAACAGAGTTACTCAAAGTTCCTACGCATTCTGCCCTTGTTGTTACACATCACATTAGGGACCCAGCAGTCGAAATCATAATTCAGCATTTTGCAATGTTTAGAACATTTCCATCTCAACCAGCTAAGCATATACAACGCATTGCTAGAAGGTACAATCACCATGAAGCTGCCCATGCTCCAACCAGCTCGAGTGAAGTGAACATCCCAAAGGCCCTTGGTGGGTTCGTTTTAGCCGGCGTTGCCCTTTTCTTCTACAGATCCACCAGCGACGAACCAGTCATTAAAACTCCTTTGTACAACCAACAAGACGACCGCCAGTTGTTAAGAAACGAGAACTTCTTGAAGCGTTACAAGACTTCTTTCATAAAGGGTTTCATGAAGGACAGAGGCGGAATAGGTCAAAGACAATTCAGAAGAGAACTTTTGGGTGCCACCCCAACCAACTTGATTCCAACTCATTCTCCAACGGGTGACCAGTTTGGTGCTGGTATCAAGACCAGCCAGTTGGGCCCAAGAAAGGAGAGAGCTGTGTTCTTTGCTCCTTTGAAGTCTGACTAGTGTACATTAGATCTCCTAGTGAGTTATTTATTCGTCATATTTATTCATTTCATTAATAACCAGTGTAGCACTGCACATCAGTCAATTGTAGCTCGTTACCAGACATAATGGCTGGACTCATTCTTTCATTATTTCAGATTGGCTCATGCTGTGAGGGTAGAGCTGTGAATGCGAGATACACATTTGCAACTTGGCCAGGCTCAATTGGTCTCTGCAGAAACTTATAGCTCCAGCAAGTGTTAGTATGCTGAAGTTCGTCTTGTCGTTGATCAGGTTCGTAAACTGGCGGGAACTTGCCAAAAGAAAGTGAGACACTGAGGGTATTTCCCATGAGAGCCACAAATACACTTTAATTGGCAAACAGAACTAATGCTATTCACACCGCTAATTCTCTTCGTTGCAGTGGTGAGCTCTCTTCTGCTACCACACCAGAGTCCCTTCAGTTTCTCAGGTTTCAAAGTTGAAAACCAAGTTTCAATTTTCCCATTGAAAAAAGCCGAGTTCCATCTACTCTATTATCTTGATAATAAGCTCATTTGGGATAAACCCTTAGGGAGAGACAGCATCCCGTGGACTCAAGAAATAAGCTTGGGCCACAAGCCGGGAAACAAGGTGGTCTTGGCTCGTCGAAAATCTCTTAGTTTGAGGAAATACCCAGTATACTTGCCGTCAACATTGGTCGGAGCCATATTTGACGCTGAAAGTAACAAAACGTTGGCGGCCTTGGTAGCAGAGAACTTTGTCAAGAAGTACTGGTTGCAATGGGGCCGCAAAGGCCTTATTTTGCATCTTCCTGTCCTATCTACGCCCAGCCAAGATCTGTCGAAATCAGATGCGGTGGCAGCGCCAGACTGGGACAGGTACCTCAAGATGGACGAAAGCTATGATTTCTCACAGGATCCTCGCCACATGGGCCGGAAAGGAATCGATTTGTTTGTGAACAATGTTGACCAAGTGGGTGCTAAAGCATGGTCATTGAACAAACTACCTGGAAATTTCGTGATTCTCAAGTTGTTTCTACTTGGGAAGTACTCCGCCAAGAAACTCGAGCGCTTGGTCAGGGAGTACGACAACACCAGCCATTATAGCTGACAAATCAATTGGGGGCCATAATTTTGTATGTTTGTGGACTAGTCAAAAAGTATGAGAAACGAGGGCACAAATTTTCATTTTTTTGCAGCTTTTCATCTGCCCATTACTCTTTGCAAATGTCGTACTCAACCAAGCACTTTGTCGATAAGTCTTCTATCACCGAGTTGCCTGCTCAGCAGATGCTTGCCACCATGTCCAATCGGCCGGCTTTGGCGGCTTTCAATGGATTGATTTCTTCGTTCCCTGTTGCCAAAATCTTTACCTCCAATTCTGTGCCCATCATGGTGTACAGACAGCTGCAAAAGAAATGACAGCGGTCCGCCTATTTCATAGAGTATAGTCAATGAATGAGGATACATACGTCAACTTGTAGCTTGCTCCTTCTGCTTCATTGATTCCAACATAGCAAAGAACTCCTCGTCTTCCTCAAAGTCGGAGAGATCGTGAATTATATCGGCTTCCTCGAGGGTCTTCCCAGAATCCAAAATTGGCTCCTTCTTAACTTTGGTAGAACTGCCATCCACCTGTGGCGAAGCAGCATCTGCCTGAAGCCATCTGAAGTGCTTTGACGACCTGGGAGGCACGCGGCCAGTAGCCTTGGGCTTGTACTTTTGGAGTGTTTCGATCTTGTTTTTGGGTTTGGAAACCAAAGGCGGCCGGAAACCACGCTGCACTCTTCTAATAGGCCCCTTGGAAAACTTCGAGCCTGAACTTTCCGCAATGGCTGTCGGTGTGATCGCATCGGCTTCTTTCTTCACAGTAATAGCTACACCGGGCTCGAGCTTGACGCTTGGCCTGTTTCTGACCAAACCAACTCTCGATCTCAAGATATTGTTCCCGGAGAGTACATTTTTCAGTGGAGTCGGAGCCTCAAACGACAAGTTCACGTCAATTTCTCTCTTTGGCGATTTCTTGAACAATTTCGAGACATCTCTTTTGTAGCTTCCCGAGTAGTCGTCGATTTCTATGAGAAGCCGGTTGTTGGGGAGCTTGAAATCAGCACCAGAGCTAAACACGCCACTGACAACAGGATCTTTCTTGGTCGAGGGCCAGAAGTCACTGGCAACGAGATTGGAATCGCTGTTGTAGATTTCTAGCTTGTTATTGAACTGATAAAACTTGAGGACGCCATCGTTCCATTTCTTGTCCTTCTGTATGATACGGTTGGAGTAGAGGATAGTGTATTCATGGACCACAGACTCAACCGACATGAGGCAGGCGAAAGTGACGTGTAAGCTTGGAAGCTTTTGGAAGAGATGCGTATAAGAAGAAAGTATTGATCATGTTGATGAATTCTGCTAGAGTTACGCGTTCGCAGCATTTTTCAGATTTTGAGCAGCATTTGTCAAAAAACGACAGGACTTTTTGCAAGCAACTCGATTTTTTGACTTTTTGGATAAAAGTCTCTCAATGGTTTGGAAGTAAGCAGACAGCGAATGAAATTTCGTCTACAGTCGAGCCACCCGGCTTCAGCGTTTCTGTCTGACTGGTCGTTTATACAAGGCGTCTATACTATTTACACGTTTTTCACCGGATCAGTGAATGGGAAGCACAATGCGCTGATCAAGGTTCTGGCTCTCTCGTCGGTTCTGGCGGTGGTTTTGATGGTGATGTGGAACCCAAATAAGTTGGGGTACAACTCTTGAAAGTGTTCAATTTCTGGGAAGAACTTGACGTGCTCGGGGTCCAACCCGAAAGATATGTTCCCATTAGAGTCACCCGAGCTGTTGCTCACACCGGTAAAGTCTCTTACTCTCGGTAAGACGAGCTCGGTGAGAGTAGAGAGGAACTGGGTCATGTCATTGCCCGTCAACTCGGCTTTGCATCCACATACCTTCCCCTGTCTCACTTTCCACTGCAAAACGTTGGACTTGTTGCGGGTTTCCTTGGGTTTGACATTGGTGATCTGTGCAATTTGCAATCTGTTGGAAATATTGATCCAGCTCTCTTCCAATGCTTCGGAGCTATATGCGTTGATGCTGACTGCGACTATCTCCGGGATGTTCCTCGAACTCACCGGATGAATGTCTCTGGTGGGTCTACCAAGCCCTTTTTGTTTTCTTAACCCTCTGTAGACAGCGTATGGGGAATCGGTACCCCACGAACGTTTTTTGTTACCTTCGATTTTGGTAGCACCATGCTCATACATAGATAACATCAAGTCTGACTGTAAAGTATTATAGTAATGCTCTTGCACTCTGTCCTGGCTGATCTCTGTGGGTTTATATCCAACTGCCTCAATATCGTCTTTGGGCATCAAGAGACCTTGGTAACCGGGTTTAAGGGCAGCCTTGTCGATTTTGACCAAGTGATGCACAGGCTCCACGCTCGAGTAGCCTTTACAGGCCCTGGCACTGCCCGAAATGCAACGTAAAAACTGTCTGTTCATTGGTGTCTTATGGCGTTGTACTTGAAAATTTGACAAAAAAAAAAGTTGTATCAAGAAAGGTAGTGCGATCACCGGGCTTGCAACTCGGAAGTCGTGCACCAATCCTCAATATGTCTTTAACATCACCGGAACTTACCAAAACATTGCCAGGATACCCCCTGAACTGCTTGTGAGAGAGACGAACATACATTGAGAATGAGGTTCGGGCTCCCTGCCTCTTTTGGAATTGATGTTCAGAGTGCTCCCGAGCCCGTTTGGCCGGAGGAGCCTGATTTGGACGACCTTGGCGAAGACTTCGAAAAGTCCGAAGTTGAAGTGTTTCAAGAGTCCATAAACAAGTTTGCCGAATCGTTTCTTGCCCAGCATAGAGAATCAGACGAAGTTAAACAGATTTACACAAAGAAGGTCAGCGACTATGAGAAGAGCTTGAGTGAGTTGGATCATAAGTTCAGGAATACTCTAAGCTTTCACTCAAGTGGAGTCAACCAGATAGTGGAAGCTATCGCCGAAGCAAAACGAAGACAAGAGGAAGAGAGGAGAAGGAAAGAGGAAGAAGAGAGAAGAAGGCTTGAAGAAGAGAAAAGAAGAAGATTAGAAGAACAGAAGCGATTGAAAGAAGAAGCAGAAAGAAAGAAGCAGCTCGAGGAGGAAGCTGAAAAGAAAAGACTCGAGGCCCAGAAACAAGCCAAGTTAAAGTTGGAGCAAGAAGAGGCCAAGAAGAAAGCGCAACAAGAAGCCGAAGCCCAAAGAAAAGCAGAGGAAGAGGCAAAAGTGGCAAGAGGACTAACGAATTTCAGTGCTGTGGAGAAAGAGTTTTTCAAATACAAAAAACACATTGCTGACATCAAGGAGAAAGTGGGTAAAATCAGCGAAAACAAGGAGATGAAGAAGTTTGCGAGCGATCTTAAGCGTAAGCTCAACCCAAAATTTGGTCAATTATCTAATTCTTTCGCCCAGTTACACAGAATAACGGGTCTAGTGTTGGAGCTTCTTTCCCATGCCAGATCTGACGATTTACTTCTTTCTTGGGTTCTCAATTTCACAGCCAAAGCCATCGTGGCTCAGGCGGAAACAGAAGTCACAGTCAAGCCCAATGCTGCTCTTCCGTTGGCCAGATTGACAGAGAAGATCTTGATGGCATTCCCTGAATTTGAGTACTTCTTGTCTGCCCGTTTTGTCAAGAAATGTCCATTCATCATTGGCTACACTTGTCAAATTGACTCTGAAGAAGGACGGATAAGGATGGGCTGGAAAAGGTCCGATGGTAAATGGGAACTCGAAGGGAAATACGAGGAGAGAGTTGGTGGCATACTAACATTGTGGGCAGTGTTAACCAGACTCCCAGAACACCTGGAACTCAGTTCCATATCCAAGTTATACACGATGGACGCGTCATGGACGTTCTTAGCAAGACTCCTCAACACCAATCTAGAGTTGGTGCTGAACCCCCATTTCACAATTGCAACAAATTGGTGGGAAGCATGCGCTGCATTCTTCCTACAGACATACGGGAACCAGGGCATCAAGATATGTAAAGCTCTAGTGGATTCGTGGACGAAGGCAGTGGAAGCCAAAGACTACCCTGCTGCCACAGCCTTGAAATTATTGGGCAAAGAATGGGTACAAACTGGAAACGTCAAACAGTTGAAAGAGATGGAATCATAGCATGTATTATAACGCACAAATAAATCATATAAACTACATAGAAGTTACGCATATTTTATTGATTATACCTTGTTACAATAGTACCCATAATTCGTCATTATTCATCATCAGAACCCCCTTCAGCATAACTCACTTTATTAGTGACTCTATTGCTCTTTCTAGAAGGGAGAATCTCTTCTTTAGAAACCGGCTTGATCTTGGGCTTTTTAGCCTTTTTCGGCTTAATTCTACCTTCGCTGCTGCCTCTTTTTCTGGACTCAGAAGGATCACTCCGTTTCTTAGCGGTACCCCATTTTCTCTTTATGTGGTAACGAACCTCAGCCTGAATGTCATCTTTGATGTAAACCGTTGAAATGATCTTTTGTGCCTCCTCATAGTTCTCCATGGGGGCATACAAATCGGAATACAACTTGATTTTGCCGGGCCATGTCTGCATGTTCCATTTCCTTGTCTCGTTCAAGACTTGGATCGCCAACTGCGCCAACTCTGCCACCCGGTAAATGTTCAAGACCTCTTCAGGTAACTGCTCCTGCCCATACAAGTCAGGGTCAACTGTTGCATCTCTATACTGCTTTACACGACTGGCAAAGTAGTAGAGAAGCGAGATGTTGTCTTGCTTAGCAACAGAATGCAAGTAAAAGTAGAGGAACTCGCTGACGTACGCGTACGCATTCAAGAATCTCTTTTTACCATCCACTGATTCATCACTCAAGTAGTTCTTATATCTCTCGTCATGCGCCAAACAGTGAATGAGTCTAGCGAGGATTCTTTCAAATTTTATATCCTTCTTTTCCACGCATCTTTTATGGTTGGAAAGGATCCACGAGGTCACTTGATTCTTCAAGTCAGAATCAGGTTCGTGTGCCATCAAGAACACCAAATGCAAGAAGTGTTCGGTGAGATGACCATTCCACAAATTGGATTCCAACTTCCTCGAGAAATCGGCCCGTATCTGTTGATTGGCATCCACCAACAAACTTGATAATCTGTTGATATTGGCATGGGTGATAAGCGACTGAAGCTTCAGGTACTTAGCCAACTTCAAAATGGAAAAGCCAGCACATAGCTTGAGTTTCTCACGGTAGGACTTTGGTGTAGCCGGACATTCCTTAATGTTAGCGATTTCTCCATTTCTAGAAATTAAAACAACGAGTAATTTAATTGGTTTCAATGCAGCTTCCCGGATTGCATCGTCCAGTACTGTCTTTGAAAGCTCAGACTCACCAACCAAAGCCCTTATTCTGTTAACAATGATTCTGATTGCAAGCACCTTTTCATAGAGAACATGGTGTCTCTGCAAATCCGACTCCAAGTTCAAGTCATCAATCCATGCATCATCCTCCGAATCAAGTTCTGCGCTTTCAATCGCCCGATTTGTTCTCAAGACCTGGTCTATAAGCAATGTATTGATAGCCTCGGTGTGGTCTTCAACAGAGAGTGGGTCAATCGAGTACAATTCAGCGATGGCAGATAAGTGTGTCAAGAACTTATCATGATTGACATCCAAGGGAAGCACCGAGTTAACGATTGATGACGCATAAAACTCTTTTCTCTCACTTAACCCTAGGATCTTGATGGCATATTTCGCTTCCTTTGGCGAGCCTTCCGTGGATATGGTTTTCAAAACCTCCGTGAAATCACTAGCTTTGTAAAAATAATCAGGAAACTTTTTAATGAAATGATAGACAGTTCTCAAGTTATTGGCCTTAGGACTATAACCCACAGTAGGTTCGTCCTGGGATTGTTCGACAACCAAGTCCATAAGGCCTTTCACATGAAATTTGAATACGTCTGGAACAATTGATGAAACGTTTTCTAAAAGTTCATTAGCAACACTCGACCATTGATGTTTTGAGTCTTTTGAATAATTGATAAGTTCAGAGATATTGACTTTATTGAAGAAGATCGTGGATGCTCGGTACAACAAGATTTTAAAATTCGATGTCATGTCAGCGGTAGTTACCTGAAGCTTGTCAGTCTCTGATCTTAAATTTTTGGGATCATTTAACTTAGTCAACAACTCTTTAATTGAATTTTTGATTGTTTTATAGTCGCTTTCGGGCGAGATACAGAATTTGACCAAATTGAAGAAGCGGACGTTCTTTAGTTTGACAAATCTGTCAAGGCAGGATTGGGTATTCAACCCAACAGGATAACTAGCAGCAAGCCAAGTGATGATCTTGTCAATTTTGTTGAGAAGGACTGTTTTACTAGCTTTAGAAGACAGATCTCCATCCATAGAAATGTTCTCTTTTTCGCTGTCAATGTATCTGGACTTGGAAAAATCTTCAGCCAAGGAGATAAGGTGGCTCAAAGCATCTGCCTGTTTCTGCTGCCTTTTACAGATAGCCAAGAAAGAGCTCTTGCTTTTATCGTCAAGGCTACTATAGAAGTGAGCCAATCTGTCGACCCTCTTGATTGTGTTGTTCTCAAACGGGAGAAGCTTTTCGAACAAGGTGATATCCACAGCTGTAGTTATGTTTTTGTCGTTGATGTAATTGAGGCCAAGTATTTTGTTTGGAATTCCTTCAGTGATCAAATTCTCTAATTCTGCAATTTCTTCCTCATTGGCATTGCCGAAGTTTACCACGCGGTTGCTGCTAACGGCGTTATAGTGGTTATCGTAAACATTACTCAAGATCCTGATCGCTCTGTTTCTGACGTCTTGGTTTTTCTCTCGGAGCAACTGGAACAACGTATTCATAATGGCTTTGCTGCAAATTGTGCTTGCGAAAACTTCGAATTCCAACCGATCGACACTTCTGCAAGCGGTAAACCTGACTTTATCGCTGGTATCTAACAAGCATTTGGTCAAGCCATTCCTAAGTTCGGTATTCATATCGGATGTAAAAGACGCGGAGGCCTTAATGATGTCAGGTAATTGGTCAACCCATTTGGCTCTTACGGCAGGCGAGACGTCCATTGTTTTTTTCAACCAATTTCCCCAGGTAGTCTTGTGAGCCATACTGAAGCCCACGGCATTATCAACGTTGAAAGAAGAAGAGGCAATCATACTGCCAATTGTGGTGGTGGCGAGAATCCTGATTTTCTCGTCATCAGCGTGTAGCTCGTCATTGATGAGTCCGATTACCGACGCTAGAAGGTCCGGAACCGAGCGCCAGATTTGGACCAGAAGCCAATGTATTTTTTCGAGGGTTTTAAATGCCCGTTCATTCAGTTCGTCGTTTTCGTTGGTTGCTTCATTTAGCATTTCCGAAAAGTACTGGGACACCTGACGGGACATCTTGTGCACGTTAGCCTCACATACACGCAACGAGAACGTGAAACCTGGGGCGGTGATGTTTGAGTTTGCCACCGAAGTGAGCAGGAACGAACCATTCGAGAGGAAAGCGCCCAAGATCAATTTCAACACATCGTTGGGAATCGACTCCAGCTCTGCTAAAACTTCGGCAAGCATATCGGCCACCAAGGGCTCTAGGCGAGACGGGAAATCTTTTTTCACCAAGTCGTAAAACATGTGGAATAGCAGCAGCACAAGCAGTTCCGAGTCCGGCAAGTCGGTGATGAGTATGATTGATTTCACTTCGGCCAACCGTTTGAGAAGGTGGTTCTGCTGTAAGAAGTAGGGGTTTTCTTTATCGGCAAGGAGCCTCAACTGGGCGAAAAAGGCCTCGAAGATCAGCGAGAGCTCGGTGGAGGTGAAGGGAGCATCGGGAGCGTAGATTCGAAGAATATCGGAGAGACAGCAACACACATAGGCCTGGACCCCGGTGTTGTTGTGTTTCAATAGTTTCTTTGACGCCAAGTCGAGGGCAATTTTCTGGAACGAGCGGGTGTCTACGTTGTCCTGGTCGACGGCCGCCAACTCGTCGGCAAGGGTTTGAAGACGGACAAGAAGCTCTTTGGTGGGAATTGGCTTATTGACGCCAGAAACAATTGGCTTGTTGAACTGTAGCTTTGCTTTCATGGTCACGTGTGTGTAGAACAACCGAAGGAAGGTGGTGGCCTTGAATGTGTGGTGGCTAGCGGGGCGATGGGCGGGTGGCAAAGAAAAGTGATAGGTATCAGTAGTTGATGGTCAATGATAATTGATTTGATACGCGTCGCGTGGGAGCAAACTGCAAAAAGCAGTAAGGTGTAAAGCGAAAAATGACAAGACGAAATGAGAAACGACAAAATGAGACTGAGAAACGACAAAATGAGACTGAGAAACGACAAAATGAGACTGAGAAACGACAGAATGAGAACGAATCGACAAACGAAAACGACAACTCCGGAGGGCATGATTGAACGAAAAACAGAGCGCTGGGAAGGCACACGAGCTTACACCGTGCTCAAAAAATACCAAAGGAAAGGCTGCGAGCAACCGGAAAAAGCGAAACAGTATGGATGCTTTGCTGAGTCTTGGTACGGTGGGTGCGAAATACGGACCAACCGAGTTTCGGCTCTTCCATAAGACTCAGTAAACAAAGCTCAATGCCCTCCAACTCATTTGTCTTACTTCTAATAGCTCTTATAGCTCTTTTGGGTTGCTCTTCTGACATTTGTTCTACAGTGTCGCTTTTGCAGTCTCAGTCTCAGTCTCGTTTAGCCACTTCGCGTTAGCCTTTTTTAGGGGCCGCATTCTGCAGTCCTCACTTGTTATCTATCACTTTTCTTTATGACGCCGTACCAAATCAAAGACAGTTTCCGGTCCAAGACGATCCTCAACCAGCGGCTCCAGTTCATGGTGCCGCTCGACCACTCCAGCCCCAGCAGCCACCGGCCGGGGGCCGACACCCACATCGCCGTTCTGGCCCAGGTGGTGCAGAAGTACGACCCCAAGATCCACGAGAACTTTTCCCACTCAGCCGTGGCGTTGCCCCAGCACCCGAAGCCAATCGTGTACCTCCAGGGCGGTCCTGGCTTTGAGAGCCCGCACGCGGCCGACACCGACGGATTCACGGGCTTCTTGCTCGACAAGGGCTACCAGATCGTGTACTTGGACCAGCGCGGCACCGGCCACTCCACTCCGCTCGACCCCGCCACGTTCGAGGCGGCGTTGCCCCGGCACGACGACGAGCCCAACGACGCGTACGCCCAGCGTCAGTTGCAGTACTTGCTCCATTTCCGGGCCGACTCCATCGTCGAGGACGTCGAGGTGATTCGGAAGACCCTCTTTGGAAACTCCAAGATCTCGTTGTTGGGCCAGAGCTTCGGCGGCTTCTGCATCTTCACCTACTTGTCTCACCATCCGGACGCCATTGAGCACGCTTTTGTCACGGGTGGGGTGCCGCCCATTGGCCGTACTGCCGACGACGTGCACCGGGCTACTTACGCTAGAACCAGGGAGAGAAACCTCCACTACTACCGCAAGTACCCGCAGGACGTGCAACGGGTGAAGGCCGTGTTGCAGTACTTGCGCAACCACAAGGTGGTGCTCCCTGATGGTGGCACGTTGAGCGTGGAGAGATTCCAGATGCTAGGCATCATTTTCGGTGGCCACGGCAGCACCGACACCATGCACCAGATGGTGCTGAAGTTCTACCAGGACTTGCAGTCGTTTGGCCGGCCCAGCTACACCGTGTTGGCGCAGTTGCAAAACTCCCACAGCTACGACACCAACATCATCTACGCGTTGTTACTCGAGGCCATCTACGGAGACGGCCCAGGCAAGACCGGCTGGTCGGCCCATAAGGTGCGGTTTGAGAAGGGCCACGAGAACTTCGTGTGTACCGACTCGCTTCTCACGTCGCTGGAACCGGTCTACTTCACGGGTGAGATGATTTTCCCGTCCATGTTCGACGACTTTGCCTCGTTGCGCCAGTTTAAATCATTGGCCAATAAGTTGCACCAGTACGAAGACTGGAACAAACTCTACGACGTGGAAGTGCTCAGGAAGTTGCGCTGGGAGGACGTCAAGATCGTGGCCGCCACCTATGTGTACGACCAATACGTTGATTTCGACACCACCATGGCCGTTAAAAAAGAGGTGTTCAAAGACAACGGCAATTTGAAACAGTACGTCACCAGCGAGTTCTTCCACGGTGGTCTCCGGGCGGACCCTAAGAAAGTGTTGGGCAGTTTGCATGCTCTTATCGAAGTCGGCGAGATTGACTGAGTTACAGCAAACACTTTCAACGTTTCATATCAAATGCATTATGGTATGTACATACTAAAAATGGTTGTTGGGCACAAATCCGATCCGGGGCGAGTCTCCGGGAACATACCCCACCATCCAATTGACGTTGTCTCTATTGTACAAAGTATCGACCAACTGGAAATCAAACAAGATCTCGATATGGTCTCCTTCTTTAAACGACAAGTCACCCGGCTCGAACCCGTCGAAGTCTTTTTTAGCAGTAAACACTCTTCTCTTTACTCCGGCGTTAATCGACACCGACAAGATCTTGTCGAAAAAAGTGTTGAATTGAGCCAACTTGTAAGAAACACTCGATGTTTGGTTGAAGAAGTTTGACTGCTGAGGCGTGATCTGCGAATATATCTTGTCGGTAACCACCACGGGAGCCTGCTTGATCTCATTCTTCAGTGAATTGTAGAACTTTACGAGATGTCTGTTGACAACGTCCGGTGCTGCTCCAGCTATGAGTGCCTCGGAATCGGCAGACTTGATCTCTTCGAATATGGAGTCGGAGGAGTCCGATTTAATGGAGTCGACCGAGTTTAGCGAGTCGTCCAGCTCGCTTCTATCCAAGCTAGGCCGCACAGGGACTGGTGGAAGGGGACGGGCGGGAACGAGTGGTAACGCTTTGGTACTGGCGGTGTTGGAACGAGGCGGTAATGGAGGGGCTGTTGGCACCACTGGGGCAGGAACCACCACTTCGTCTATGTCAAGAATCCGAGATGGGTTGTAAGTTTCCGCGAGGTTCATCGAGGAATCTTGGTATTTGAGGAAACCGACTAACGGGTCTTCTGCTAGGATGTCGTTGAAGATCCCATTGACGTGGTCCTGAGGCTTCATTTTGTGAGAATGAGACCGTAGTTTGGACAGAAACTTGGTCCACATTTCGTCAGATTTGGAAGTCTTGACGTCCTTCTCGATCTCAGAAGTGTTGGTGATGAGCGGCACCAAGCTCTCCAAGCGTTTTTTCGTTGGGGCAATCTCCTTCTCCCAAGTACTGACGATTGACTCGTAGTCGTGGACGACTTCACCGAAATCGCCGGCTTTCAAGTCAGTAAAGCCGTGATACACGCAGAATTCTCGGAGACTGGTGGTGATGAGTTGGTGAGTCTCCAATTGCTTGCACACAATGACGGACGTGAGATTCTCCACGAATTCCTCGAGGGCGCTAAGAGCATGGGGTAGGATCGACTTCACTTTATCATCCAAGCTCGAGAAAGCGGCCGACGCCACTTCGAGCTTTGCTTCGAGGTTCTTCAATTCCTTCTGCTCTTTCTCGTCGAGCGGGGCCGATTTCTTCATGAGCTTGTCGATTTTGGAGTGGAGTTTCCTGTACTCTGCGTTCTTGTCGTTTCTCTTCGATATGAGCCGGAGGATTTCTTGTAAGTACTTGTTCATCTGGTTGACGCGGGTCTCTATGGAGAACGCGTGGATTTTCCATTCGTTTTCGACCTGTGCCAGCAACAGCTGGATCTTCTCGGTGTAGTCCTTAAGGGCCCAGTCAACGGCTGAGATGAAAAACTCACGTTCCTTAGGGTGGACTATCACGACCTCTTCTTCTGCCTGGATGCGGTCGAATTCGTGATAGAACTTGTCGATATCCTTGAACGCTAGCGAGTTTTCGCCCACCAAGTGGTGCAAATGGCTTGTGACCCGGAGGTTTTGCTTGAAAAGCGTGTGCCAGTACACGTTGCCGCATCTTTTCACCTGTTTTGACACGAACTTCAACGCTTTGGCGGCGGCTCGGATGTCGTGCTCGTAGTGGTCGATGATCTCGTCGTGGGAGCCCGGGTGGAGCTTCAGGCGGACGCTGGAGCCAAGGTTGGAGCCAAACTTGTGGGCGTTGGACCCGAGTTTGTGGGCGTTGGTGCCGATATTGGAGCCGAACTTGTGGGCCTCGGAGCCGAACTTGTGGGCGTTGGACCCGACGCTGGTGCCAAACTTTTGGGCGCCGGTGCCGATGGAGCTGAACGTCGAGTTGACCGAGGTTTTTAGTTTGTCAACGGACATGGCGGAACCGGAAACGGGAGTCAATTGCCGGGGCACGAGACGCGGATCTGGGGAAGGACGGCGACGGGTTCGAGACTGGGGTTCAGCAAAATTAGCGAGAAGCCGGATGCCAGGGGGTGACCGAGAACTCAGGGATAAATAACGTGTTGTGACAACTGTCTATTGATCTGGCTCGATTTTGTTGATTTTGATTCGCGCGAGAATGGCTGAGGCCGAAAAGCTGAGCACACAGCCAGATCACAGAATAGAGACTAGGCAAGAACAAACACCGGCCGGGTTAGTCAGAAGAAGCAAGTAGTGGGCACGCTGAGCTGATTGAGACCCAGTCGACCCAGGCGACCCTGCGATGGGCCGTTGGGATTGGGCCCGCATGACAGGGCATCGTGGCGCGTCGCTGACCCATTCGGAGCGCGCGGATGCGCGGGCATCGGACCGAGCGGCCCGTGCCAGCCCAGCCTTGGGCCGGCCGCCGGGCACGTGTCTGCAGCAGTTGCGCAACGGGCCCAAGAGGCTCGAGCGAGTGGCCAGAGCGGTTCCTGGCTCGGCCGGGTGGTTCAGTCGGTCTCTGCCAAACGAATGGATTGCAGCGAAGCGTGACCGGGAGATGGTTAGCTGCGAATGGCTACGGTGCCATTCTTGGGACTCGACTGTTATCCCCACCTCATCGTACTACAAGCCAGGTTCACTTACCATTTATTGCACCTATACATTGGGCTCGAAGAGACGGTAGTTGATCCAGTGCCAGGCACTGGCGTCAGCCTGTGCGTCCCGCTTGACATTGGGCTCAAACAAGCGGTAGTTGACCCAGTGCCAGGCGTCAGCGTCGGCCTGGGCGTCTCTCTTCACGTTGGGCTCAAACAAGCGGTAGTTGACCCAGTGCCAGGCGCTGGCGTCGGCCTGAGCGTCCCGCTTGACGTTGGGCTCGAAAAGGCGGTAGTTGATCCAGTGCCAGGCACTGGCGTCGGCCTGGGCATCTCTCTTGACATTGGGCTCGAAGAGACGGTAGTTGACCCAGTGCCAGGCGTCAGCGTCCCGCTTGGACACGTCGGCGTCGGTGGAGTTCAACAAGGCGCCCACGTCGACCCCCAGCTTCTGGACCGCCTCTTCGGCCAAGGTGGAATTGACGAGCAAGATGACTCTTTGTCCGTTGATGTCGGCAATCAAGGCCTCCTCGTCCTCGCCAACCCCCAATTGGCCGGTAATGGCCTCCTCGGGGAACACGATGTCCTGGACGACGTAGGAGCCGGAGGGAGCGGCGGCCAAGGAGCTGGCGGTGGCTGGTGCAGCAGAGACGCCTAAAGCAGCGAGAAGAGAAGAGTAAACGACGGCGGAAAACTTCATGTTGTTGATGAGGAATGCAGAACCCAGGGCCACCCGACGGTATTTATACTTTTCGGAACCAGGCCAAACCACCCAACGAGTGGGACCTGTTACGGTTGGTGGATGAGTTGATTATTTGGATGCAAATTGGTGTCAGCCGGCCCTTTCGCGGCCCAATCGGGGAATTTTGCAGCCAGAGTACCACTTGCACTGCCGGTTCCGGACAGCACCCGTCACTCAGGCGAGCCAAATGGCCTTGGTAGTGGCCGCCAGGGGGTTTCAGGTGGCCGATAGAGTGGCCGCTTTGGTCCGAGTACGGCAATTTCGAAGTGTGGACTCCTTTTGGCCGCACCAATTTGCATCAATTCCAATACCCGGGCAGGAGGGGAGTGCTGGATCTAGCTGTCTGGGCAGAACAAGCTGCTAGCTCTGAATTGGACTCACTGTTACATAACCGTGGATCGAAGGGGAAAAGAGGGATCAGAGCCACATGGCTTGAGGCATGCCCCGTTGGCTTGCAGAGACATTGAGACGCTGGAGTCGATTTGCTCAGAGACTGAGGTGAGCCTGTCCAGAGATCTGGGCTTGTTTGGTGAAGATGTCAGCAGCACCATGGCGAGCATCTGTTTTCAGGGCGTCTACTCTTGAGCTCGCCTTCGGGCACCGTGAATGTTGAGATGGCATCTGGGTGTTACTCGTGGCGTGAATGGGTGGAGCCTTCAAAGCAGCTCGACCCGTGCAACCGTTCAGTGCAACAAGGCACCCTAGGTACCAAAGCTGGTTACGCTGCTGTAACAGCCGACGAGCTCAACAGCAGGAGACGGATGGCTTGCTAGAAATGCTGATTCACTGTACTGCTGGCGCGAAAAGAGCTGGAGCATACGGAGCAGGAGGCCTACTCCCAGAAACAAACTGAGGCTATCAACCCAGGAGCAACTATAGCCGAGAGACGTCCTCACTTAGTCTGATAAGCCGAGAGTTAATCACACCAGCCGCTCTGTCCCTCAGCGCCTCTCCTCTTCTGGCTGTTCGCCAAGTCATTGGCCTTGAGGCCCCAGCGACCCTCCCAGCTGTTGACCCCCTACTAGTTGTCCAGCTGTCTCGCTACATTCGCACCGGCCCTGGGCTCGGGATCTGGCGACGTTCCCCGAAACAAAGCAAGATATCCCCACTCGAACATTGCAATCTGGTGGCAGGCTGATTTGAGATAAGCAATATAGCCACAATGGCAGCCACACAATCGGGCGATAAGGCGCAAAAACAGGGCAAACGAGAGCGCCGGGCTGCCAGCAAAAGAGAAAACCACACATCAACGCCACCGCCATAGTCGCCACGGGCATGGACTACCATAGCCATCCAGCTTCAGCGGTTGAGAAAATGTGCCAAACTGACATCTGGCCCTCGCGAATTCCTTCTTGATCGAGATAATGCGTCTGTCATTTTCGCGATAAGCCAGAATGGACGGAAAATGGCAGAGCGGAATCGGCTGACTCGAGGCCTGGCGACTATCTGGAATTGGCCGGGAAATTGCCGGGAAATAGGGGTGGCTGCAAAGCGATAAGGTGGCTGCAAAGTGATAAGGCCGGCAGTATAAAGCAGGGATTGGCCCGCCTCCACCTGGCCAGAAACGAGCTCGATTGCTGCAAAACAGACTGGACAACGCCAACCACAGTGCACTCCTCACTGCTCAGTCTACTAACTGCTCAGACTACCAACTGCTATTTACTAAGCTACAATGAGCGACTTCGAACGAGGCGTGGTCAAAGTGGAGCCCACGATGCCGGCTCCAGAAAAACATCCCGACAAGTCCAAACCCTCCGACAAGTACGTCGAGGTGACCGAGGTCGAGTCGCTTCTCGTGGACGACCCGTTCGAGCACGACAAGCGGCTCAGCCCGCTGCTCAATGCCCGACACATCGGCATGTTGGTGATCACGATGGTGTTCGGCACCGGGCTTTTCCTCTCGTCGGGGTCAACGCTCCATTTGGCCGGCCCGGCAGGCATGTTCGTGAGCTACTTGCTTGTGGGCACGGTGGCGCTCTTGGGCAACCAGATGGCCGCCATTGAGACCACCTGCCTTTTCCCCGTGAGCGCCGGCTACGTCCGCCACGCCGGGTTTTTCTGTGACGAAGCCCTCTCGTTCTGCATGGGCTGGCTCGACGTGTACTCGACCGCCCTCCCCGTGGAGCTCTCGGCCACCGCGGTGGTGATGACGTACTGGACGGACATCAACCTGGCGGTGTTCATCGCCATTTTCGGCGGGGTGGTGGTGGCGGTCAACTGCTGGAACGTGCGCTGGATGGGCGAGGTCGAGTTCTTCTTTGGCAGTCTCAAGATCCTCTTGATCGTGGGCATGATCATCACCGGGCTCGTCATCGACTTGGGCGGGGTGCCGGGCCAGCCCCGGCTCGGGTTCCGCTACTGGAAGCAGAAGCCGGTCAACGAGCTTTTCACCACGGGCAGCCTCGGCCAGTTCGCCGCCATCTGGAAATGCTTGAACTCGGTGGTGTACAGCTACGGCGGGGTGCAGGGCATCGTCATGCTCTGCGGAGAAACCCAGTACCCAAGGAGAACCATCCACCGGTCCGGGATCTTTGTGTTCACCCGGGTGCTTTTCTTCTACCTTGCCGCGGTGCTAGTTATCACCATGATTGTCCCCTACGACGACGCCCAGATCTCGACCTCCACCGGGAACTCGCTGAGCTCGCCCTTCGTGGTGGCGGTCAAAAGAGCCGGCATCAAGGTGCTCCCCGACATCGTCAATGCCATTGTGCTCACCTCGGCGCTTCTGGCGGCAAACGCCAGTCTCGTCAAGGTGTCTCGTACCTTGTTTGCGTTGGCTGCAAAAGGCCAGGCGCCGCTGATATTTCTCCGTCTCAACCGCAACAAGCTTCCCTACGTGGCCGTGACTGCCGGCAGTCTCTGTCTCCCGCTTGCGTTCATGTCCGCCAGCAAGTCAGCCGCCACCGTGTTTGGGTGGATGCAGGCGTTGACCTCGTCCAACCTTTTGGCCAACTGGATCACCATCGCCATCAACCACATCTTCATGCTGCGGGCCCTCAGGGCACAAGGGTACACCCGCAACGACTTGCCCCACAAGTTTCGGTTCACGGTGCCATTGTGCTACTTGTCGCTTTTCGCCTCCGGCTTGTTCTTGTTGACGGGCGGCTTCGAGAACTTCGTTTCGGGCAACTTCGAGTTCTCGTCGTTTTTCACCGCCTACTTCATCATTCCCTTGTACCTCGGGTTGTTCGTGTTCTGGAAGCTTGTCAAGCGCACCAAATGGAAGCGGCCCGAAGAGATCAATTTGAAGGCGTTGTTCGACGACATCAGCGACCGGCCCGAGCCGCCTTACCCTCCTTTGCGGGGCTGGAGGAGATTGAGTGTGTTGTGGCTGTAGGCCGCTTAGTGAATAAATGCAGAATATTACTCTTGTAATTTTGCAGGCTGCAAAAAAAGTGCGCAAGGGTTGGTAACTCATACACTGGCTGCAAATGGCCGCCAGCAACAATCAGGCACGAGCCCGACTACAGCATGTACGTACGATTATTCATTAATTGGTCTAGTTGGCACCAGGAAAAGAGGGTATCATTAGGGCGGCGTAACGCCAGAGAGTGCCAGCTTAGGCCTGCTGCTTAGAGGACTTGAAGAACTGGAACCGGCTGGGCTGTTGCTGCTGGGCCGGCTCGTTCTCGTAGGCGGTGTCTTGCTCGTAAGGGTTGACCGAGCCGTTGTAGTGGTAGTTGGACGAGGTAGACGAGGTGACCGACTTGTTCTCGAACTCGCTGTCGCTCTTCTCGTGGTGCTTGGCGAACTTCTTCGAGACCCCGAGGGCGGTGATGGCAACGGCCCAGAAGAACGAGATCAAGAGACAGGCCACGGCGGCCCAGGTCATGGCAAACATCTTGACACCCAACTTGGTAGTGTGGCCGGCGCTGTTGAAGGCGTTGCGGCCCTTGACGTGGGCGGCGGTGATGAAACAGGCGGCTGCCAACGTGAAGAGCAACGCCAAACCAACCGTCAACACACTGCCGATGCCGGTGAAGAGGCCGGAGCCGCAGCACGACAACAAGAGCGGAATCACCGAGAGCAACGAGAAAACAAGCCCAACCAAGAAACAGGCGTAGGCGAACCTCGACAAGTAGTAGTAGACCTTTCTGTCCTTGTCAAACGTCTTGGGCAACCCCAGGGCCAGGCCAAAGTTGTCCTTGGGCGAGTAGGGGTACGCCGGCTTGTGCTTGACGCAGTTGGTGCTTTTGTCGCCCAGCACGTCGCAGATGCCGTACGGGGTCCATCTGGTGGTGCTGAACTTGGCACCCAGAATGCCCGAGGTCTTGGTCTGCGACCAGTAGTACTTGGCCAACACCGAGTTGTCGGAGGCCCCGGCCAAGTTGACGAGGAAGAGCAACAACGAGGCCCCAAGAAGGAGGATTATGGGGATGAACGTGAACAACCGTCTGAGCATTTTGGCTGTGCAATTGGCTATATGGGGCTAGTATCCAGTCACAATGGTCGTGGGAGCTAGACACAATTGGGTATAGAGTTAGACGCAATTGGCTGTATGAGAGACAATTCGCAACCAGTCAATGCAGTGCAATCAAATGGGGTAAAGTAATTGCAATATGAGTAGCGCTGGTCCAGTTTGGCAAGGTTATTGAAACGGGGCCCAAACCGGGTCTTATATACTGGCGGCCCCACGGCTGAGCCGTTGCTCCTCAGCTGAAATTGCAGTCACACTTCACTGTAATCGGTGGCAGTATTGGCCGGGCGCAAGGCTCATGACTAAGAAATGACTTTTGTTGCTCATCGCCCAGTGTCAACCCCAAAGCAGCGAAAAATAAACTCAAAACGACCCAAACTGCGAGCTAGGCCCAGATGTCGCATGTCGCGGGCTCGGTGTCGCAAATGCCGAGGGGCAAGATGTACGGGGGTGCATCTGGTGACGACGACAAACTAATCCCGGTATTAGCAGGACCAACTGGCCAACTACGTACCACCACGAATCCAATTGGTCTAATATGGCAGCATGTTCCGCAACATATTCCGCAAGTCACATCGCGCCGGCGGCGGCTCCGGCGACGGCCTGAGTCCGGCCGGCAGCAAGGCGAAACCAGCCAAGCCCCGGTCCCACCCCAGCCCGCCCAGCCCGTCGGTGCAGATACACGCCAGCCTGGTCGCCCAGAGCCACACGGTGCACACCAGTGCGACGGGGCAGACCAGCCAGACCGCCCAGGCCAGCCAGACGGCCCAGGTGAGTGCGCGGGCGGGCCCGGGCGCCACCGCCCTGCTCGTGCAAACAGCTGAGACCAGCCATATCGCCGACGGCCGGCCCGCCTCACCGAGCGTGCCGGTGCCGGCCGACTACAACAGCCAGAGCATTGCCACCCGCATCGGCGAGGACTATGTGATACTCTCGAGCAAACCGCTCTACGAAGGCGCCAACGGCGTGGTGTACAAGGGCACCGACAAGATGCAGAAGGGGGTGCTTGTCATCAAGAAAATCAAACGCCAGCAGCTGCAGCTGCCCGACTCGTACAACGCGTTGGTGCTCAAGGAGTACAACAACGTCAGGCAGTGCAGCAGCTGCAAACAGGTCATGGACGTGATCGACTTGGCCAAGGACCAGGACACCGACGAGATCGCGGTCATCATGCCATACTACCCGTCGGGAGACTTGCTAGGCTACCTTGCGAGGCTCCGGAAGAAGAACATCGAGCCGCAGCCCAACCTCAAGGACCTGATCTTCAAGCAGATTGTCAAGGGCACCCAGTTCATGCACGAACACAACATTGTGCATCGGGACTTGAAGCCAGAGAACATTCTTTTTGACGAGTCCGGCACCATCAAAATCAGCGACTTTGGTTACAGCGTCAACATGGACGAAGCTGACACTCAATTGCTCCTCAATGACTTGTGTTGCGGCACCAAGAGCTTCAAAGCGCCCGAATTGTTCAAGTACGAGCAACAGATCCACGATAAGCCTGATGTCAGCGCCGAGTTGGCCAAGGCAATCAACTATAAGGCGGTGGACGTGTGGCTGCTTGGCATCCTCTATTTTCAGCTCTTTCTCATGAGTGTGCCTTGGACGGACTGTGACGCCAGCAATAAGAATTTTGCCCGCTACGCCGAAGAGTATCCTCCCAGCCCCAAAATCTTGACCAACTTGGCGAGCCAGTTGGACGACACCCACTTCAAAATCGCCCACAATCCAGCGTTGGCGTTGTTCCGCAAGTTGCACTATGAGGCTCGGGTGTTGGCGTTTGGCATGCTCAACCCAACGGCGGAGAAGCGGGTCACGGTGGACGAGTTGCTTGCTCTGAAATGGTTGACCCAGGTGTACGCCGACTCTAAAGAGCTCATGACTTTGGAGAGAAAGGACGGCTGGTTCCTGGGCAAAAGCACCTCTCAGAGATAGCCCGAGAAACGTTCCAGGATGCTGAAGAACAGCCCCAAGGATAAGAGACTGAGCAAAGAAGGATTCCACACTCGTTCCAAAGAAAAGTGAACGGGCTCTGGAAAGAACAGGTTGTCCAGCGAAAGACACCCCCGAAAGAATGCCACAGAAGACTCTCGAGCACGCTTTATTGTTTTATCCAAGATAATCTGAATGTATTGTGTTGAGTTCCAGCTGACGGTTGCGAATCAACACACCAAGCTGGAAACACGGGCTTCTTGGCTCGCAAGCGTAAAACCTTATTTCTGTCGGTTCGAACCTCGTCAACGCCGGCATTTGGTATTCAATTGACCAGCTGCCCGCCTAGCCATTGTCGTTAAGTCGCTTTATGTATTTTAGTCCCCATACTAAGCAAGGGTCATAAGATTCCGTAATTCCGCCAGTCCCAAAACCACCAACGTGGATTTCGCAGACTCAAGTCGGTTGTAAACTCAAAAACTGGCCGTGTTCGGGTATTTTCGGCCGATTGTTTGTAATTTTGTGCCAGTAGTGTGATGGTTCAACGGTTAACACTTTTCTTAGTCGGCCTTCTCTTCAGCATGTTCCGTTTTTATTCCACGATTCCCAGCAGGAAAACTCAGATGAATGGAATCTACATTGCGTAATTGTCAGGCCAGACATCTTTGGACCCTGTCTAAATGTAACCGCAGCTTCTCTCTCGTTAAGTACGATAGTCCTGCTCTTCTCTTTCGTCTACTTTAGTTTGTTGAACTAATTTGAACACAATGCATTGATACATACTTATACAAACTACCAAGTCACTTAAAAACAATTAATCTACTTTTGGTAGTTCAGATACCCATAATTCCCCACGCCATTGGCACTGCTGCCATTGCTCTGGCCCGAGGAAGGCAACTGATTGGTGGAAGTTCTTCTTGGGTTTCCTGGTCCTCTGACCCCCAAAGGATTCTTGGAAAATGAAAGTCGGATGCCTCCTTTGCCATTGGAACCATTAGGACGGGGCAATGCGGACCCATAAAGTTCCGCTAATGCTCTGGTGGCAAGGGCAACATCGTCAAATTCCACGAAACACATTGGTCCATGATTGTGACCCAGAGACCCGGGATTGGCCAGTGATTGATTCTTGGTCCGGAACGAAAGACGACGGAATCCTTTCTGGGGTGAGAAAAGCAGACGAAGTTCGGCCTCAGTGGCATCTGGAGGGAGATTCCCCACGTAAAGCGTGTTACATGGTGGGTTTTGGTCAGCAGGGTTGGCTGGTGGAGGAACCCGTGCAAGAAGTGAAAGATCAGGTATGTCTTTGGTGGAGGCTTGACGGGTACCGGGCGAAGTCTGAGAGTTGGCTAGAACTTCAGCAGCAGTAGGCCCAGACGCACCGCCAGACGATGGCTGAGCCAGAGGAGCCGATTGAGCTTGTGGAGCCTGCTGACCCGCATTTGGAGGTTGACTGACTGGATTCTGACCAGGGGTAGACGCCTGAGCTGCTGGTGCTGTTTGTGGTGCCGACGAAGCAGGTGGTCCCTGTTGCACAGGATTTTGGCCCGGTGGAGCCACGCCCTGAGATGCAGATGGTGGTGCTTGTTCTCCCTGTTGTTGAGACTGTGGAGGCTGTGAAAGAACCTGGGCTGCCAGAGGTTTCTTCTCTGCTGCATTGAAGAATGCAGACGAAGCACGACGTGGATTCGAGCCTGACCATTCAAATGGCTGAGAAGAGGCCCGTCCCGGGGTTTGTGGAGCCAGTGTAAGGTTAAGACTTTGAGCCCATGGATCCCTGATTTGATAATCTCTCTCATTTTCCATCAAAAGTAAAGACTTACCCAGAAGATCACTCAAGTCAATACCAGAAGGATTGGCACCGCCACCGGCCGAAGGAGGTCCAGAAGAGGTAGGAGGAGGAGGACCCTGTTGAGAACCAGGAGGACCAGAAGGAGGGCCTTGCTGGCCTGCTGCGGCAGGAGAAAATGGGTCGGAAAACAAGAAACGAGAGCGCTGCGAACCAAGAGACTGGCGTTTTTGGAACGCGTCAAAGGGACCGGCTGAAGATGCAGAAGACGATGCGGAGGGTGGGCCTTGAGGCTGAGGTTGAGCCTGCTGGCCTGGTTGTCCTTGAGAAGCGGAGTTCGGAGGAAGAGTGAGATTTGGCGGAGAAATACGCAAGTTCGAGAATGCATTGGACGTGGACAGAAGAGCTTGTGGAGACTGAAGATTATCATAGTTAACGGCAATTGGACCAAACTCAGAACCGAAGATAGCTTTGCCTTCGAGAAGTTTCCCTGTAGTCAAGCAAGTATTTGAATTGCGGAAATAAGCAACAATTTGATAATCCTTGATTTCGATGCTAATGATATCGTCAATGACAAGCGCAAAGATCAACAGGGCTTCACGATGAGACAAGTCAGGTGGTAAGTTGGAGATTTTGAGGATGCTGGCTTGGGGAGGGAAATTCCCAAGAGGGAAATTTAAGTTTTCCGAAGTCATGCTAATGCCAATAAATATGAAGGGATTCGATGAGTTGTTTAAAACGGACAGAAAGTTGGTAAAGGACAGAAAGTGACTTCCTGTTATATGTGATCACTAGCAAAAGGTATTGCGGGAGGGGATGATTAATATGAGTAGTCAGCTAACCAAATAGTGTAAAAGGAGTTAAGCAGTAAATTAGTAAAGCAGAATGAAAAAAATATCAGAGATTTTAGTTCTGCTTGGTACGAGTTATGCTTTGAAACACTAAAGATTAGGATGGCGGCTTCCAGTCAAAATACCTATAAGGATGGATTGATATAGGTAGTAGATGAATAAATAGTAATACTTGGATGAAGGATACCGAATTTAATACTAATACAACGGATAATTAAAGGATATCAGGATGGTTGTTAAAACGCCTAATAAATGGGTTTTATGATATGCTTAGGAATGTGTTGTGTCTTTCACAGTAGCTGGGATTAGAACTATGAATATGACAATGACTATGATTATGGAAAGGATTTATAGTTATGATTATGATGGGTTAAAGATGACGACAAATGAAGATGACTCGTTTTCCCCTTTATTCTTATTCTTCCTAGGGGCTATAGTACTTTTTTTTATTGATTTTTCTTAGCTGTGCTTCTGGATATACAGTACCAGGTACTTTAAGGATGGTAACGAGAATTCAGGAGTTTGCTTCGGTGACTTATAATTGGGCTGGTTATAAAAAAGAAGTAGTTTAAAAAAAAAAGCGTGTGCAGCGTTTTTCCTATACAAAAGCTCATGAAAAAGTAATGAACGAGAAAAACATGAAGAACAAAACACCAAAGAAATTGCTGCCAAAATGGCCCGTTTGACACCGCAAAAAATGGACATAAACCAGCCAACGTTCATATATGAACAATTCTACATCTATCTATGCCCATATTGAAAAATTTGTATACATTACTTATAATTAAGCTTAACCAGGTTTGTAGAAAAACTCTGGAGGTGTACGGCTATGACCGGAAAAAAAAAACCGGAAATCGCTTTTAACCCATTTTCTCACGACCAGCTATTAATTTTGAAAAAAAAAAATTATTTTTTCTGTATTCTACGAAAAAAATTATTAATGAAACAATAGAAATATGTTGGTCGCCTTGTTAGAAAAGTTTTTATATGCTGGCCATAAGACGCACGTTACAAGAATTGTTAGGGTTTTGTGTAACAAATGTCCATCAATGCATGCAGGCTCGGTGGCAACTACGATGCAGTACTGGCATCGGTCCAGGCTCGCAACTCCTCCGGGGTGGTCGGTTTACATTACCGATACCCTCGGAGCTCAATTTCGGTACCGGCCTTTTGGGCTGAATGGCCTTCGGGTCGGTTTGAAAAGAGTACCGGACGTAGCCTCGTATTTAGAACCGTTTCAACTCAACCGACTTACGGTAAGTGGGGTTACCCGGACCACGCTCCAGGTTTCGATGCTGGTGGAAACATTGGTGAGTGCACGCCACAACACCCCGCCTTTTGCATCCGTGCACCTGGAAACCGACTTGTAGACCCGTGCCCACCAACTGTCGCGATTATCTTTTGATATCGATAGCGAGCTGATCCATCATATTCAGAAATCAACATTCTTTTGCATGTCTGACGTCCTAGAATCGCAGAGCTACGTGGCCAATTCGGCCCTAGCACTTCTTCTCTCGGAAGTGGTGCCAACGTCCGTAAGGGTGTCGCATAAATTGAAAGAGGGACTTATGGAGGACAACTCCGACGTCCAAACGAGGCTAGACACCGAACTTTCGACAATACCAGGAGATCAGCCAGGCACGGTAGCCGTGCTCGACTCGCCGTTGATTGGTCAAGATGATGTGACCCTCCGGATCGAGACTTATGGGTACAATTTGGGTCTCAGACTCTCTGAAGTTCTAATGTACAAAGCGTCTAATTCGGCTAAAATAGTCGATGTGCTTGATATCATGAAATTCGTGTGTCGAGACGTGTGGAAGTACCTCTACCTGAAGCAAATGGACAACTTGAGGACCAACCACCGAGGGGCCTTCGTTCTTGTCGATAACAATTACAAGTTGACGTCAAATTTGAACAGTGCCAAAGGCGCTTCAGACACCTTGCAGAAATCTCGCTCCTACTTGTGGTTTCCCTGTGGGATAATACGGGGTATCCTCATGAGCTTTGGAATTGAGGCCAACGTGACAGCTGAAATAACCCAATTCCCTGCCGTCACCTTCAATATTCAAACTTCCATCAATAATTAACGATCGCATTAGAGTATGTGTAGTTACAGACCCGTACACCAAATATTCCGTTCTTATATCGATGTTCCAAAAATGTCTTGCACCAAAAGAATTAATATTTGCACTTTAACACCGTTCCAACTCAATGGGGGATGTTCAGGCCACTTGCATTGCGACGAGCCACGTTTGTCGCCTCACAAGGAGCTCTCCGACGAATAACAACCACCTCCAATCCCATAAATAAGGTAAAGTATCCCGTCCCCAGAAACCAATCTCATCTCAACTTGAGACAGGCCGATGTCGAACAACAATTCGATCTGGAGTCCAAGCGATTCACCCGTGTGGCCAACAAGATCCTTGTGAATCAGCTCCTCAAGTCGGTGGTGAGCCATGACCTAGCCCATTTCCAGAACTTGATGCATTCAAACTTGGTATTGTACTTTCGTAACCACAACCCAGTTCATCGGCGGATTTACACCTCCTGTTTGTCGATAATGATGCTCAGGTTACGTACAGATGGTACAGCTGTTGAGGCCTCGGAAATAGGGCCCATAATAGCCGACTTTGTTCGGTTTTTAAAAGATCCAAACTCAGATAAGGATACCATGGACGAATGCGTTTCTGTGAAGCACAACATTCTAGCTGTACTTTGCAATACGTATGTGAAGATAACAAGCTCACAGAGGTCATACAAGACAGAGTTTCACAAGTACATATTGGAGACACCAGACCGGCTCCAAATAGACGCGAACGCCTGTTTCAAAAGCATCCAGGACCCACAGAGCAGGCGGAGTATCGCCCAAGTCTTCTCTCTCAAAACAGATCAGGAGGAATTGCATCAAAATATCGAAAAGTCGGAGCTCAAGAATGCAAACGCCATTGACAGATTCACAAACAGCCAGGGCAGGCTCAGTTTCGAAGGCATATGTGAGTACATTGCCTCGGCCAAGTTTGAACCCGAAGGAACTCATTCAAACATTCCGTTGTATTTGCAATATGAGCACACCAAAGACCCAGAGCGGTTTCTACAGAAGTATGCTGATTTCAACCGGTCACGCCAGTTGAATATTGAAAAGCATTGCCTTCAGATATTCCATGACTTTCTGAAACCTAAAGATTCAGAACAGATAAGCATCTTCGAGAAAAGAATTCACGAACTCACCTATGACTGGTTTCTCAGAAACATGCGTGCTTTAGAGTCCTTCAATATCAAGAAGTTGGAGAAGTCAAAACAAAATTCTTCTTTAGATGAAGACGAGTCTTTTTTCCTGACTTTTGGCTTTTTTTATAGACAGATACCGAAACCAGCCCTCGTGAATTTGGTAATCTCGCATCTTTTAGCCGCAACCTTATCGTCAGAATCGGGGTATGTGCTGGTTGTTGACTTCTCGAAGGATTTGACTACCTCATTCCGAAGTTTTCTCTCAGCTTCAAACCCTAAAACAGGAAAAGATATATCTGAGCTATTCAGCGATGAAGACGGGATCAAGTTCTTCTCCTATTTGACTGGTCTTTTCATCGGGAATTGCAAGATACCGAAGAGATTTGTTGATGCCGATTTTGCAAAGATATTCGAGTTTCTCGACTCGAAATCGCCCTGGAAACGGGAAAGTAATATGTACTCGGCATTTATGTGGGATTTTGTCAAGTTTTCCGACTCTTCTTTGGCCAAGAAAGGGGTTTTAAAGATTCATCCATACCTTGCGAATGAATTCAGACACCAAAAACACCTTTTCACTAGCAAAAAGCTTTACTTGCCTATGCTTTCTGCCCCCAAAAGATGGACTTCGCCCACAGAAGGCGGGTTTTTGACAAACCTAAAGCCAGTTATCACTCATTCGTTTGAAAAAACCGCCTTGTTGTATTTAAAGAAGGCTCATACCACCGGTCAGCTATCGTCCATCTACAACAGCTTGGACGTATTGGGCCAAAACAGATGGGCCATCAATCCCAAGGTTTTGCATGTTATCAACGAAGTTATGACTTACGAAGAGGGTTTTATGAAGATTCCTCCCAAAATACCAGTTTTGCAGCTAGAACAAGGTTCAAAGGACGCGGGAGAAGACGACAGGAACAAGAGAAGGGAGACTTTGAAGAAGTTTCACGCAGATAAAAGCAAAAGAATCACACTAGAAATGAATTTGCAGTTCGCCAATGCTCTCAATACCAACGGCGACATGTTCTATCTTCCACACAACTGTGACTTTAGAGGTCGGAGCTATCCGGCCGTATCTCTTCTCAGCCATTATGACGAAGACTGCATTAGGTCACTCTTTATGTTCTGGGATGCGAAACCATTAGGAAAAGATGGTTTGTACTGGCTTAAGTATCAGCTAGCCAGCCATTTTGGTGAGGATAAGCTCTCTGCTCAAGAGAGAATAAAATTCATTGAACAAAATATGGAGAACATCAGGGACTCGGCACAGAACCCATTGGACGGGAAGAAATGGTGGAAGAAAGGAGACAAGCCATTCCAGTCACTAGCGTTGTGCATTGAAATCGACTCTGCCTTGTCTTTTGCTGAAAACGGAAACGATTTGGCGAGGTACATGTGCAGAATTCCTATTCAACAAGATGGTTCGTGCAACGGGCTACAGCACTATGCTGCGTTAGGGGCCGACAAATTAGGCGGAGAAGCGGTCAACTTAGTCCCGGGAGACGTCAAGAGAGACGTGTATCTGACGGTATTGCAAAAAGTCATAGAAGAAATCGAAAATGAAGTGAAGGTGGATGAGTTGGCACAAATTGCCCGTCCCATATTGAGCCGTAAAATGGTCAAACAAACCGTCATGACCAGTGTTTACGGAGTGACGCCATACGGGGCCCGAGAGCAAGTCAAGGAAAGGATCAAGGAGCATCTTGCTAAACAAGAGATTTTGCAACCGAGTCTGGAACTTTGCTCTCAAGTGGAAGAGAAATTGCCAGAGCTTGCTGTGTACATCTCCGGGCACATTTTGAGTGCTTTATCTTCGCTCTTTCTGGGCGCAAAATCGGTAGAGAATTGGCTTCTAATGAACTGTCTCCGACTTATAACGTCCTACGATCCTCCTCTCGACGGAACAGAAATCGACTTCTTCTCTCCCAAGTACTACAAGCCAATGATGTGGACTTCGCTTTCTGGGTTTCCTGTGACACAGATCTACAAACACCTACGCCACTTCACTATCAAGACCCCCAGACAGAAAATACGAATCAACCGGCCGGAAAGGATTGCCCACATAGATACGAGAAGACAGCTCAATGGAATTGCCCCGAATTTCATCCATTCGCTCGATGCGACACATATGATGATGACAGCAGTGGCTGCGAAAATGGCCAATATCCTGTTCGTGTCGGTGCATGATTCATTCTGGACTCATCCGAAGGACGTTGGGAAGCTCTCCGAAATACTCCGGCAGGAATTCGTCCGACTCCATTCTTCGGGAATTGTTGAGAACTTCCGTGAAGACTTGTTATACACCACTCGAGATTCATGGCAGCTCGTGTGGGTCAACAAGGCCAAAAGCAGCCAGTTCGTGGACGAGGTTAGCAGGATGAGATCGGAGAGTGGCTTCGAGAATGACGACAAGGGGGACTGGAACCGAAGTCTTAACTTTGAAATAAACAACCCAACCCCGATGAAGCAATTATTGGAGAAGCACAATCCTCAGCTCCATCTATATCGCAACAAGGAGATTACCGTGTACGACGAACAGATACGGAGGCCGGTCAAAGTCAAATTTCGCCAAAAAGATTGGATCCCAATACTTGTTCCCGTCAGAGTCTTGCAGCCACCGGAGACTGGCGACTTGGACATAGAACAAGTGTACAGTAGTTTATATTTCTTTTCTTAGATGCCGTAATTCATGATATATATGTTACATGTAGAGGAGGCGAAGGAGCCAGCCATTGGTCGAAGTACCTTTCGTGGAGGCGGCTAGTTCTCCTCATCGATTAGCTTCTGTAATCTGCCAAATATACGATCTCGGTGAATGGCCATTTCGTCCTCTTCTTCGCCGTCAAAGAACTTATTCCTTTCGAAATGTTCATCGTCTAATAGATCCACGTTACCCACGTCCAACTCCTCGAACAATTCATCGAATTCGCCAGTTCCATCTTCAAGAACTGCCGCCCGCGGATCCTCGTCTCCCGAGCGGGAGTCGCTGAACGAGCCAGCGTCCTCATCACTCGGATAGTCATTCTGGTAGAAACTTTCTGCATTTGAGTCCTCGTCGTCCGACAAGTTGCCGGGCTCACTATCGCCCTCGGACTCATAAAGTTCGTTTTCTTCGTCGAAAAACCTGATGTAGCCAATCTGCGACTGGGGGTGGTTCTCGTTGGTGAGTGGTTCTGCGGAAATCTGGTACACGTCGTAGACGTACTCGTCTTCGACGGGCTTCACTTCGGCCAGCGACTTGCTGTTGCTGGAGAACCGCCTGCGACGCTTCTTGGGAGTGTCGACATTATTGACTTTCAAGAACGAGCTGACCATGTCGGACAATTCGTTGGGGATGACGGTGTCCTCCTCCAACTGGCGTTTGGGGATGACGAACTTCCGTTTCTGGTCGTCGGTCAACGTGGCGCCACTGCCACCATCAGCACCAGAAGAACGGGCTTCCGAGAGGACAGACTCAATCACGGCAGCGTCATTGGAAGTGGCCTCGTCGGTTCTGGTGAGGGCAAAGTAGATTTTCTGTTCCGGGGTAGAAGCCCTCGATATGGCAGCAGACGACACGGGAGACGACGGTTTGGACCGCTTGGCGGGCTGCTCTTCAAGGATAAGCGCCTGGAGCGGGTCCTGGCCTCTTTTTCTCTTGATTCGAAGTATTTGCGGAGGACTGAACGACATGCTGTGTTTGTTGGTGGGACGAACGGCGGGATGAATGTTGATGGGGGTCGCGATCCGTACACCCTACCTGAGTCGTGAGAAGTGATACACCACAATGCAGAAGCAACAGGACAGCATTCAGAGAAGCAACAAGAACCCGAGAGTGTGAAAAGGGGCACAGGAACAGTGAAGCACAGAGGGTGACTGACCAAGACTCGGGTCTTGCTCAGAGAAGCTCTTGCTCTTTACAGCCAAGGCAAGCGAGAAGGCTTGGAGATATCAAGGCAGTTTCGTAAAGGTAGTCGACTTTTGCAGAAGGGCTAAATTGCCGGTTTTTCTTAATATTCGAGGAAAAGTATAAAAAAACGAACTGGCTGTTTTATCTGATAAAAGTTTATAATTTCGGCCGGCTGACGTTCATTTTGCTGCTTTTGGGCTAGCGCGAGAGGGGATTTTTGGCTGCGAAATGGCCTAAGTTGCCGTATAGCGCCAGCGAAAGGCCTGTTAGCCCTCCAGACAGGTTCCTTTCTTCGGCGCTGCTGGGAGGAACTTACTTCTTTTCCCACAATCCAGCTATGCACTGTAATCCAAGGCGTGCCCCGAGGGAAGAGTCGACAGCCACAAGCATGCTGGCAGACAACGCCAACACAGAAAATGAGTGAATTTGGTGAGCCAGGGGAATCTCGCTCAATGCTTCTTGTTCCAGTAATGGTCGTCTAGTAAGTAATAAGACGCGAGGCGCCTCCGTGCTGAAGCGAGTTTCCAGCATCGAGTTTCACAGGCCACAGGTTCTCGAGTAATAAACTGTATTTACGCTTGCTGCGACCGTCACTGGGAACGTGCTTATTACATCCAAGTGTGCTGGCACTAGCGAACTTTTGGCTGTCTGGCAACACGCCCTTGTCACAGCATGTGCCACAGTCATCCCAAACAACAGCACCCAGCCCCCTACTCCACACCCCACGCAGGCCATGGTAGAAACGGGTGGTTTGGCCATTGCCCCATGCGGTAACTGCAGCGAACAACCCAGCGGCGCATGGCCAGATGTGGCCCCAGCAGCAGCTACTCGCTTGCACGCACCCTTCCAGGCGTGGTGGCCGCCGCTAGAAGTTCCCCGCCATCCACGTCCCGCTGGCAACAGGTGTCGGCAAGCTCTTGACGGGACCCTGAACACACGTGGGCTGTCAACGCCCCACGCAAAAATAGATTATTAGGCTGCGGTGTACGGAGCTCATATCCGGTTACTGCAGGTTTATCTCGAATTTTTTTTTTTTTTAGAGTCCAACACGTGCTTCAACACGAAATGACACCAGTGTCTCAGAAACCAGATAAATTGTCCTCCTCTGCCATTCAGTGATAAGACAGTGACTCGGGCGACGGTGTACTAAGTTATTACTCCTAGAAATTGGCATCCCTAGTATTTATAGCCGTGTATAGTTGTCTCACTATTTTGCGCTCATTCTTTTGGCTCGATTTTCCATCAACCGTTTTCAATCATCCACATTCTTGCGAGTCACCACGAAACCACGTCATCACGTCCGTATGGTCAGCACAATGAGCCCTACTACCACCATCCGGTCGCCGGGTGTGTCGCCGGGCGTGTCGCCCGGCTTGGCCAAAGTCTCTGGCCGTGCAGTGGCGGGCCGAGATCCGTTTCTTCAGAAATACATGCTCCAACAACGCCCCACCACCTCCCACCAGCTCTACTTCTCGTCGGTGTGCCAGCAGCGGCACCGGCGCCTGTGGGAAATCTACGCCAAGTACTTGGTGGCGCCGCTACCGGAGCCCACCGTCGAGATGCGGTCGCCGCTCCCGGAGCACGTCCGAAACTACTTGGCCAAACCATCGCAGCTCAAGAAGACCCAGCCGGACTCGGCGCTGAGCCCCGCGAAGCGGGCCCGTATCGTGGGGCCGCAGCCGCCGCTAGACGGCCCGGTGGCGCCGGTGGTTCCGCCGGTGTCCAAGCCGCCGGTGGCCAAGCCGCTCCCCCGAGAGTTCATGCTGTGTCCCATGGACGACCTCATCATCCTCATATCTCGCATGATTCAGCTGCTCATCAACTTGAACGACAAGCTGGTGCCCCAGCTGATCTCAAACCCAAACAGCGAAGACGCTAAGAAAGTGCTTACCCGGTACCACTCGCGAACGCCGCCCGCCATCTCCACATACACGTATCTCACCCGGTTGCTGAAGTTCAACAACTTCAACCCGGCCACGTTGCTCACCACCATCTACTACATCGACTTGTTGTCGCACAACTACCAGCCGTTCTTCACCCTCAACTCGTGGACCGTGCACCGGTTCTTGCTCGTGGGCACGATGTTGGCCCAGAAGTCCATGGAGGACTTTTTCTACACCAACGACCACTACGCTCGGGTTGGCGGGGTGGTGGTGAACGAGCTCAACTACTTGGAAATTGACTTTCTCACCCGGGTCGACTGGAAGTTGATCCCGGCCAAGCAATTGGGGGACGGCACCACCTCCATCAAAAACTACTACGAAGTGTTGGCGTTGTACTATACCCAGTTGATCCAGTTGATGGGCAACGCGACCTCCGACAACGGCTCGTCTTACTTCTTTGAGCCCAACGACGACGGTGACGTCGACGACGACGACATGGAGTCCGACGAAAGCTACGACAGCGACGTGAAGAGAGACGAATAGCGGTGCAGCCCACTGTGTCAACACCCGGCCAGCCTCATCTGCGAGCCCCTCGGGCCGGCTGCCAAATGGCTTCTGGGGCATATTTCAGACGCCCAGAATCAACCAACAGCCTCCACCCGCTGCGAAACAATGACCTCCGGGCGGCGTGACGAAAGGAGACGGAGCTAAGACGACAGTGGCAATAATGACAATATCAATCGGCAGAGGCAGTGCAGCCACTCCATATTGTCTGGTATTGTTGCAGAGCTGTTGCGGGTAGCCTGGGCTGGCCAGCTGGGCGGGGGGTCATGTATCCCGCAGCCAATTTTAGTAGCAGACCATCCCGGCCGCCGGGTCTAGATGGTCATGATTTACGAATGTACATTAGCAGGACTAAATCCGTCCTCGTATCTGGAATTTCTGCAACTGGAAGTGTCCCCTCGAACTCTGATTTAAATCCGTAGGCAGCCCACCGTAAGAGTCATTTTGGGGGCAATTAACTCCGGCGTCGGCACCGCCGTGCGGCAAAAACGGTCCGGACAGCCCGATGATGGCTCGCTGGCCTGGACTTGTGGGACACACTGGTTTTGTGGCTCGCCTCCGCCATTTGGGGGCCGCAGCAGCCAGATGTGGGTGGGAGGCCACGCCAGCCGTGTCCCTGAAGCAGCAACTGGCCGGAGATACCTGGACTAGAATCCGTGCACCTGAATCCAGGCCACCCGCAGTGGGTGGCGCTGCGGACATAAAACGAGCTTGGCGCCCAATTAGGAATTATCGCCGGGTCGTCAGAAATCGCACTACCAGAAATGCGAGCGTTCTTTTGCTGGCGCCGCGGATGGATTGCAAAATAGAAAAAATATAAAAGTTAGTAATTTGCTTCTAATTTCTGGGTCTTTTTTCAGCGGTTAATAACACATTTAGTAATTGCTTTTAGTAATCACTTCAGAGGCTGGACCAGCAGACACAGAAGGCATCCGGAGGTTCCTTGACACGTTTGACGTATTTCTAATTGCATACAACTGTCAGCGAGCCGGAAGAATATTTAACCGCCCCATTGTGCTGTCAGTTTGAAGTCGGATTAAGCAATTCAGCAATACCACGTCAGTGCCCAACACAAAGGACAAGCCAACTATCCAACGTGCATACAGCCAAGTTGCACAAGAGCTTCACAAGCACCACTTCCAGGCATTCAAGAGCTGCAGTGTCATCAAGCAGTCACCACAACCTGCAGTCACCACAACCTGCACATCCACTAGATAGCAGAGAACTGATATCTAGCAGCTGTTCAGCCATTTCGACAAGCAGCATCTGCTACCAGCACCTAGTGCTTCACACTGGCGCCATCCAGCTCAACTAAACCCACGATGTCGCAAAACGAAGCGCCCAACCAGGAGGCCCACGAAGAAGAAGAAGAATGGGCCAACCAGGACGAGTTGGTGCGCACCGTCACCCACAACGACAACGTGCTCGACCGACTCGAGACGCTCTCGCGCGAGCTCTCGACCCGCACCAACCGGGACCCGCCGCTCGAGATCGACCCCAACGACTTTGACCTCCAGCGCGTCCTCAAGGCCATCACGGTGCTCCTGGAGCGCCAGGGGATCCACGCGCGTCACACCGGGGTGTCGTTCCGCGACGTGACCGTGTGGGGCGTGGACCAGTCGTTCTCGCTCCAGCCCACCGTGGGCGACGTGCTCCGCGGCCCGCTTCTGGCGATCCGGGCGGCGCGGGCGGCGCGCCACCAGCCGCGGCGGGCCATTGTGCGCGAGGCGCTGGGCCACGCCGGCCCGGGCGACATGGTGCTCGTGCTCGGGCGGCCCGGGGCCGGGTGCCTGTCTTTTCTCAAGACGCTTGCCGGCGTCGACCTCCAATTGTTTGAGCAGGTGGACGGCGACATCAGCTACGACGGCATCCCACAGCCCGAGTTCCTCGACCGGTTCCGGTCCGAGCTCATCTACAACCCGGAGCTCGACACCCACTTCCCACACATGACGGTGGAGCAGACGCTCCGGTTTGCCATTGGCTGCAAAACTCCAATGCACCGGGTCAACCGCGCCCTGCGGGCCCAGTACGTGGACGCATTGAAGGAGATCCTTGCCACCGTGTTGGGCCTCCGCCACACCTACCATACCAAGGTGGGCAACGACTTTGTTAGAGGTGTTTCTGGCGGTGAGCGCAAGCGGGTGTCGATTGCAGAGGCGATGGCGTGCCGCGGGCTCATCTACTGCTGGGACAACGCCACCCGTGGGCTCGACGCCTCCACTGCGTTGGAGTACGCACGGGCCATCCGCACGTCGACCAACCTTCTCCGGACCACTGCGTTCGTCACCCTCTACCAGGCGGGCGAGAACATCTACGAGACGTTCGACAAGGTCACCGTGTTGTACGACGGCCGCCAGGTGTACTTTGGCCCCGTGGAGGAGGCCAAGGACTACTTTGTGCGCATGGGGTTCGAGTGCCCCGAGCGGCAGTCGACGGCCGAGTTCCTCACGGCAGTGACCGACCCGTTGGGCCGGTTCGTGCGGGCCGGGTACGAAGGGCGCGCACCGCGCACCGCGGACGAGTTCGCCACGCGGTGGCGCGAGTCGCCCGAGTACGCGCGCCAGCAGGAGGACCAGGCCCAGTACGAGGCTGGGGCCGACCAGGACGCCACGCGGACCCAGTTGGCACGGTCACTCGCCCAGGAGAAGTGGCGCCTCCAGCGCCACCGCTCGCCCTACATCGTCAACTACTGGGAGCAGCTCCGGTTGTGCACCGTGCGCGGGTTCAACAACATCTGGGGTGACAAGGCCTTCACCATCACCCAGGTGGTGGCGGCCATCTGCCAGGGGCTCATTTGCGGGTCGCTTTACTGGAACACGCCGGACTCGGTGGCCGGGGCGTTCTCGCGAGGCGGTGTGGTGTTCTTCTCGGCGCTCTACGTGTCGCTTATGAGTTTGGCCGAGGTGTCGGCCGCGTTCAGCTACCGGCCCATTCTCATGAAGCAGAAGAACTACTCGATGTACCATCCGTCGGTGCACGCGTTGGCGCACACCGCCACCTCGCTCCCCGTCAACTTACTCATCGCCGTGTGCTTCATGGTGGTGCTCTACTTCCTAAGCAACCTTGCGCGCGAGGCCGGCAAGTTCTTCATTGCGTTGTTGTTCGTGTTCTTGCTCAGCTTGACCATGTCGGCGCTTTTCCAGGCCATCGCCTCGCTCAACAAGACCGTGGCCGCCGCCAACGCGTTTGCCGGGGTGACGGTGCTCGCCACCCTCATGTACTCGTCGTATATGATCCAGCGGCCGTCGATGCACCCGTGGTTCAAGTGGATCTCGTATATCGACCCGCTTCTTTATGCGTTTGAGGCCATCATTGCGTCCGAGTTCCACGGCCGCCAAATGGAGTGCGAGGGCCAGTATCTCATTCCTACTGGGGCCGCGTACGCCGACGTGCCGCTGTCGGCCCGCTCGTGCGCGTTCGTGGGCTCGGTGGCGGGCCAGAGCTGGGTGCTGGGCGACCGGTACCTTCAGTTGGCCTACACCTACCGCTACACCCACGTGTGGCGGAACTTGGGTATCGTGTTTGGGTTCTTGGTGTTCTTCATTGGCGTCAACGCGTTGGGCACCGAGTTCGTGCGCCCAGTGGTGGGCGGCGGCGACCGCCTCATCTTCTTGCGCGGCCGTGTGCCCGACACGGTGGTGTTGCCCGAAGAGCGCCGGGCCGACGACGCCGAGTCAGGCGCCGGCGAGCTGGGCGGCAAGTTGGCCGAGAAGTCGGCCGCGCCGCTGGACAAGTCGGCGGAAAAGTCGCTCACGTCGGCCGACAAGTTGGAACCACCTAGCGACTCGCACACCCGCTCGGCGCTGCCAGCGCTGGAGCTCGGACGCGAGGCCATGTCGAAGGACATCTTCGTGTGGCGCGACGTCACCTACGACATCCCGTACGAGGGCTCCACCCGTACGCTTCTCGACTCGGTGTCGGGCTACTGTGTGCCCGGCACCCTCACCGCGCTCATGGGGGAGTCTGGGGCCGGTAAAACTACGCTTCTCAACACGTTGGCCCAGCGTATCTCCATGGGCACCGTCACCGGCGACATGCTCGTCAACGGGCGGCCGCTCGACTTGTCGTTCCCCAGAAGGACCGGCTACGTGCAGCAGCAGGACATCCACATGGCCGAGACCACCGTGCGCGAGGCGCTCGTGTTCGCCGCCCGCTTGCGGCGGCCACAGCTGGTGCCCGACCAGGAGAAGTTGGAGTACGTCGAGACCATCATCCGGGTGCTCAACATGACGGCGTACGCCGACGCGGTGGTGGGCCAGCTCGGCAACGGGCTCAACGTGGAGCAGCGTAAGAAGCTTTCGATTGGGGTGGAGTTGGTGGCCAAGCCATCGCTTTTGCTTTTCTTGGACGAGCCCACCTCTGGGCTCGACTCGCAGTCGGCCTGGGCCATCGTCCAGTTGCTCCGCGACTTGGCGGCCGCGGGCCAGTCCATCCTCTGTACCATCCATCAGCCCAGTGCTACCCTCTTCGAGCAGTTTGACCGGTTGCTCTTGTTGAAGAAAGGCGGACAGACGGTGTACTTTGGCGACATTGGCCCCCACTCCCGCGTGCTTCTCGACTACTTCGAGCGCAACGGCGCCCGCAAGTGCGAGGACCACGAGAACCCGGCCGAGTACATCTTGGAGGCCATCGGTGCCGGCGCTACCGCGCTGGTGGACGCCGACTGGTTCGACATCTGGCTGCACTCTGACGAAAAAATCGACACCGACAAGAAACGGGACGAGCTCATTGCCACGTCGTCGGAGCAACACCCGGTCGGTGCCGGCTCCAAGGAGCTCGAAAAGACCTACGCCACTCCGTTCTGGTACCAGTTCAAGCACGTGTTGATCCGTAACCACACGTTGTTCTGGCGCGACCCGGAGTATTTTGCATCCAAATTTATGTTGATGACGATCTCGGGGCTCTTCATTGGGTTCTCGTTCTTTGGCCTCAAGCACTCCACCACCGGTATGCAGAACGGATTGTTTGCTGCGTTCCTTGCCGTGGTGGTGTCGGCGCCCATCATCAACCAGATCCAAGCCCAGGCCATCAAGGGCCGGGAGATCTTCGAGGGAAGAGAGTCGCTCTCCAGGACCTACCACTGGTCGCTCATGATCTTCTCCCAGTTCTTGACCGAGCTTCCCTACCTCATTGTGGGTGCCACCATCATGTTTGTGTCTCTCTACTTCCCGACTCAAGCCGACACCTCGGGCCCACACGCGGGCGTCTACTACTTCACCCACGCGTTCTTCACCCAGGCCTACATTCTTAGTTTCGGGTTGCTCCTTCTCTACATTGCGCCTAATGCCGAGTCGGCCGCCGTGCTTGTGTCGTTCTTCTACTCGTTCATCGTGTCGTTCAGTGGTATTGTGCAGCCGCTCAAGCTCATGCCCGGGTTCTGGACTTTCATGTACAAGGTGAGTCCTTACACCTACCTCATCTCGAACTTGGTGGCCGCCATGCTCCACAAGCGGGAAGTGCGCTGTGCCACCAAGGAGTTGGCGGTGTTCGTTCCGCCAGATGGTCAGACCTGTGGTCAGTACATGGCCAGCTACCTCAAGCTGGCTCCTGGCTACTTGGTAGACCCAAGCGCCACTAAGGAGTGCCAGTTCTGCCAGTACTCGGTGGCCGACGAATACTTGGCCAACGTGGGCATCAAGTACTCCCACATCTGGAGAAATATCGGCTTCATGTGCGTGTACATCGTGTTTGACTTGGCAGCGGTGTTGGCGTTGTACTGGTTGTTCCGGGCCAGAAAGGGTTCGCTTCTTGCAGCCGCTAAACGCTTGCTTGGCAAGTCGTGATAAGCCTCTCGCTGGCTCTTCTCGCAGCCATCAAACACATTGATCCTCCCCTTATCTATATGACAATTATATGTTCCTAATAGCCTTTGGCAATGCTTCTACAACAAGCAAATATGCATATACATAAATACAAACACCTATACAAAAAAATAAAGTCAATTGAAGTGAACAGATCGTAGAAGTCATAAGATAGATATCCCAGACTAACTTAACCACCTGAACAACTATGAATACTGAGGCTTAAGAAGCTCAAATGAGCAGCACAAACTCTTGTCGACACCCATGACCGCACCGTAATTGTTGAATTCACCACAGTAGTTGGGGGCAGAGAAAATTGTCACCAATTTCCGCTTGTTGAAGAACTCGTATCCGTCCTCAACAACCATGTGTCCTCTCACAATAAGGTCCATGTTGAACTTGGAGAGGAAGTGGTCCACGTGCTTCTTACCGAAACAATAAGAAACACCCCGGTCATTTTTGGGCCAATTTCCAACCGAGAAATTACGAATCAGGGGGTCAGGATCAGACCAAAGCAAATCTGCCAATAAACCTTTGTCTGGAATATCGGAGGGACGCTTGATGTTTTCAATTTGCTTCAAGTCCGACAAATCCGGGGACAACCCTCCGTGGATACAAAAGATCTTGTCGTTGATGGTGGCGGCAATCGGAAGCGTGTTGAAAACGTCGATGAAGTTCTTCCATAATTTGTGGTTGCCTGTCACCAGCGGTAATCTTCTTTTACACTCGTCGTAGAAACCATAAATCTTGGTGATATTAGCCGATTCGTGATTGCCTCTCAACATGAAAAAGTTCTCAGGGTACTTGATCTTGTAACAAAGCAAAAGCAAAATGGTCTCCAAAGACTTATGGCCACGGTCGACATAATCACCCAAGAACAAGTAGTTCGTGTACGGAGGATATCCACAGGAGTTGAAGATTCTTATCAAATCGTGGAACTGCCCATGGATATCACCAACAATCTTGACAGGAGGAGACAACCTCAACAAGCTTGGCTGGGAGAGAAACACGGAACGAGACTTGCCCAAGATATATTTGATGTCATTGGCCGTCACTGGCAACCTGTCCTTTGAGCGACGGGAAGAGCTGACTTTCTTTGACCCGATATCGACCAACTTGTCAATGATCAAGTCCAAATCGACGTCGGCTTTCCTGGCGCCCAATGGATTCAAAGGAGGAGAACCGGAGCTTGACGAGCTGTACGACCCACTTCTCACCACGCGTTGGTCAGCGTCGACTTTGGAAACTTTGGATCTAGCAGCATTCGCTCTTGAACTTCTCTTTGGTTCAGGAGTTGATTCCAAAGACCGTTCAAAAATTGGAGCTAAATTCTTGGTTTCCTCGCCGACAGAGTACTTGGACACGCTAGTGATAGTGCCGTTGACAGAAGCGGAAGGCGACTCAGAGCCAAGCGACAGCGTCAGGTCCTCGTCTTTGTTGTCGGCGCTGGTGAACACGGGAGACGGTAAAATAGAGGTCAAAGATCTATCGCTGTCCAAGGAGTAGGACATGTCGTTGGGCACCGGTAATGACAGGGACTTTGAGTTGTTGCCTAGCAATCTAGCCATGCTCATACTGATCTCGAGATCCAAGTCATTTTTCGATGAACCAGCAAAACTGTCGGATCTCTTGGTGGCTAATCTTTTGGGGGACGACTGGTTTGTTTTCTTGTATCCAACGCTTTCAGGGGATGAAGGCGGGGACACAGCATCATAGTTGGACGCAAAAGCGCCATTCTGGGGAAAAGAGCGGGAACGCTGTTTGATTATAGGGATGGCCTTAGCCTGGTTATCGGTAGAAGCTTTGCTACGATAACTGGAATTATGATGAGATAGAGGCAGCGCTAGCGCTGACTCATCAGGGTCCAAATCTCCGCTGGGGGAGGCACCCAGCTGGCCTAAAGTCTGGCTTGACGAAGAAGATGAGGTAGTCGGTAGGGCATCATTTTTGGACGGGCTATTTCCCATATTACGATATGATTAGTAAGAAATTGGAAAAACGAAAAGGGAAACCTGGCAGTAACTAATAAACTGGGGTGGAACTTGAAAAAAAAGACGGGAAAAAACCTGAAAATATATAATCAGACTAGGAGTTTCCAACTATGTTATTCTTAGGGGGTGAAAAAGGGTTGTTAAGCGAGTATTGGGGCAATACAAAAGAAAAAGAAAAGTAGCTGAACAATTATCCGCTGATTAAGCACTGAGGAATTTGGTTGGTGCCACAAGTATCGGAAAGAGAAAAAAAAATCCCATTAGAAAAGGGGTAATGGGTCGTGTGGCGACAGGATAGCCGAGCCTGGATCCGAACCTAGACTTCCTATTTGGGAAGTGTGTGTCGAGCGCGGTGCGCATATGTTTCGGCTATCACCTACAATTAAACTATTGGGTTTGGCCAATTAAGCTTCTTTGGCATTGTCAAAATGGCGTTCCCGGCTATGCTGCATGGCTTTAATATACCAAGTTTAGCCATTTGCAACAAGTGGGCCGCTGCCTACAAGTTTGCACGGGCGCGGTACGCCAAGATGGTTGAATAATGTACACCAAGATGATTAAATAGTGTATTGGATCTACTTACATTTAGTGAATTTGCAGTATTAGGTGCAGTTTAGAGCTTTTCGGAGAACAACTTGGCGACCTCCTCGACTGCTTGTTTGATGCCTTCTGGCTTGTCTCCCATACCTTGCACAACATTGCCCTTACCACCGGCTTTACCGCCGATTTGGGCGGACACTGCCTTGGCCAACTCCGTGGCATCAACACCTTTGGCAATGGCTTCATCAGAAACGTAACACCCATGGGCAACTTTGTCGGACTGGCCAGCGATCAAGTAAAGCGACTTGTCCTTGTGCAGCTTCTTGAGCAAGTTGATGGCTTCGGTGATGGCTTTGGCATTGGCGCCGATAGGAACGTGGCTGACAAGGAAAGGTTTTGGCTCTTTTTCGTTCAACCAGTTGTTCACCACTTCAAGAGTCTTCTTCGACTCTTCCTTCTGTTTGGCCTTCAATTCGTCTTTGATGGACTTGTCCAACTTGTTGAATTTCTCGGTCAAACGTGCCTTGTCCAACACCGAAATCGACAATTTCTTCAAGTTGACACCCAACTCCTTCGATCTAGCCTCTTTTTCAGGACTGTGTGCCAACTTCTGGGCCAATTCAATGGACTCTTCGAATTCCCGAGCAATTCTTTGCACTTCGTGAGCGTCGTTGCCGGTAACAGCAACTATTCTACGAATCCCTTTGGCAATACCACTTTCTTCAATGATGACCAAGTCCTTGATTTCACCAGTCTTAGCGACATGGGTACCACCACAGAACTCAATCGAAATGCCATGCCATTCAGGATCCTGTGGGCTCTCCAAAAGTTTCTCCACTGGCACACCAATAGAGACAACTCTAACTGGGTCAGGGTAAGTTTCGCCGAAAACGGCTCTTAAACCATTGATTTGTTTGGCAACGCTCAACGAAACGTCCTTGGCGAAAACTTCTTTGTTCTCCTTGATGTACTTGTTGGAGATGTCTTCCACTTTGGCCACTTCATCTTTCAGTAAAGCTTGTTTGTGGGAGAAATCGAATCTCAATTTTTCTGGTGCAACAAGAGAACCCTTCTGGTCCACTCCATCGCCCAACACTTCTCTCAAGGCAAAGTTGAGGACGTGGGTACCGGTGTGGTTGTTTCTGATTGGCCATCTTCTCAATTCATCGAAAGAGGCAATCACTTCTTCACCCACTTTCAATGCGCCTTCCACCAACACACCGGTGTGTAAGACGTACCCGGCGTACACTTGGACGTTGTCAACTCTGAATTCGGCACCACCGTCAATGACCAAAGTACCGGTGTCATATTCTTGACCACCTTGTTCAGCGTAGAATGGGGTTTTGTCGAGAATGATACCATATTGCTTACCTTCAGTGACAGAGTCAACGAACCCCGAGCCGTCGTAGATAGACAAGATGGTAGACTTGGTGTTGTCGCCCTTGTATTTGTAGGAGTCGTTAGTTTTGGCAACCTTGTCCTCGTCCAACTTGGACAAAGCATGAACGTCCAACTTCACCAAGTTGGTGGCACCTTTGGCACCACCGGCCTTAGAAGCCTCACGACTCTCCTCTTTGGCGATTTCGAAAGCGGCTTCGTCGATGTTCAACCCGGCTTCAGCAGCCATAAGTCTGGTCAAATCGACGGGGAAACCGTAGGTGTCATACAATCTCCAAACGTCTTTACCGGAAAGGGTCTGCTGAGGAGTCTTCAGAGCAATGATGGCATATTGTTCAAACAACTTCTCACCTCTGTCCAAAGTCTTAGAAAAGCTGACTTCTTCTTCGTGCAAGATTTCTTTCAAGTCGGCGATTTTAGTTTCCAACTCGGGGAAGATGGCCCGGTTCTGTTCAACCACCACGTCCACCAATTGGGGGAAGAAAGTGCCAATGGGGTAAGCCATGTATTTCCGGACGTAACGGGCACCACGACGCAAGATACGACGCAACACATAGCCTCTTCCCTCGTTGTTTGGCACACCACCGTCGGTGATGGCAAAAGCAAGAGTACGCACGTGGTCAGCCACAACACGGTAAGCGGTATCGATACCATCAACGTCGTCGGCACCAAATTTACCGGTGTAGGGTCTGACGCCGGTGATTTCTCTGATTCTGGCGAAAATTGGCGTGAACACGTCGGTGTCGTAGTTGGACAGCTTGTTTTGCAACACGGACACCAATCTCTCGAAACCCAAACCGGTGTCGATGTGCTTGGCTGGCAAAGGTCTCAACAGCGAGTCAGCTTCTCTGTTGTACTGGATGAACACGATGTTCCACACTTCCAACACGTTGGGGTCGTCCATGTTGACCAAGCTGGCGGCATTTCTGCCACCGATACGGTCGTAGTGGATTTCCGAACAAGGACCACAGGGCCCCTGGTCACCCATTTCCCAGAAATTGTCCTTGGCGTTACCGGGCAAGATGTGGTCTTCAGGAACCCCGACTTCCAACCAGAGCTGTTTGGCTTCCAAGTCAGCGGCCAAGCCGGCAGCAGAGTCGCCTTCAAAGTAGGTCACGTAGAGACGGTCGGTCTCAAGTCCGTAAACTTTGGTCAACAACTCCCAGGACCAGGCGATGGCCTCTTTTTTGAAGTAGTCGCCAAACGACCAGTTACCCAACATCTCAAAGAAAGTGTGATGGTACGAGTCCTGGCCCACGTCCTCCAAGTCATTGTGTTTCCCGCCGGCACGAATGCACTTCTGGGAGTTGGTGGCACGCTTCAACGAGGCGAAATCGGAGGCCGGGTCGACAGTGCCGAGGAAAATCGGCTTGTACTGGTTCATTCCGGCGTTGGCGAAAAGAAGAGTCGGGTCATTGTGGGGCACCACCGACGACGAAGGCACATATGTGTGAGATTTGTGCTTGAAGAAGTCGAGGAAAGTATCTCTGACTTTAGGGGCTGTCCAGGTGGTCATTTTCCTGAGGGTTTTTAGCATATACTAAAGAAGGGAAGGCGATGAAGAAAGAAAAAATCGGTTGAAATAAAAAATGAAGGAGCGTGTGAGCGCGAATCTGATAGGAAAAAAGCTTGCAATGATAAGGTGAGTCAGGTGTCAGACGGGTGGCCGAGGCCAGCGGGATTGTGCATGAAATGCCAGCCGACGAGATGTCCTTGTGACTTGCAGCGGCGGTGGTAAAATTCTGGGGAAATTGGGGCCGTGGTGGTGGGAATCACTGGCTGTCAATTCCAGCAGGGAAAACTCCAGCCGCGCGCCGCCCGGAGGCGGGGCCAGCTTTGGCACGGGCTTGGCACGACTGGGCCGTCCCCGCGCGAAGCTGGGGCGAGCGTGGTACCAGACCGTGCACTGGGCTCCAGCGACAGACCACGCCGACCAGCAGCGAAACTGTAGCCCCTCTCGACCTGGCTACGGTGCTACTGCACTTTTGCCTGCTGGCTCTGGCCGCTGGTTCCATGGCTTATTGTTACGGTTTCTCGACTAGTACAGACAATGGCAAGACGCCTTTTGCAGCCAACCCTCGCCTTTCCTTCCAAGAGCCATGCTGAGTCAGTCCGTCGTATCTTCTGAAAGGTGCCTTTCTGGCTGTACTCTGGCTTCGGCTATCTATTTGCTGCCACTATCACATTTCCAGGTTTTCTCTCGGGCACAACCTTATGCTCACTTTTTTTTGCAATTCCACCCTTTCTCGGCGATTAAGTATTTCTCAACTTACTATACATTACACTCTTTTTATTTTATTTTTTTTTTCTTCACTAAAACCCCATTTTTTCTTCCTCCCGCTAGTCATCCTGGCTTCTTCACAAGCTTCATTCTGTGACAAGTCTGTCTGCCTTCACTTCAGCTCCTTAAAGTTGTTCCATTAACTGTCCTGGCGCACTTACCGCTTTCAGCGCTAATTTGCTCATAGTATGATCCTTATAGGTGACACCAAGTACTCATGTATTGAGTGTATTCGGGGCCACCGTTCCAGTCTGTGCCGCCACCACTCCCGGCCACTCCTCCAGGTGAGGCTGAAGGGCCGCCCCACCGTCCAGCCCAACGGCAACCCCAACCACCGAATCGCCGTGTTCGCTGAGCAGATCGAGGACGAACAAGACGATGCCTTGTGCCAAAACTCCAAGAACTCGGTAGTGGTGCTCAAGGCGTCTGCCAAACAGGTGCTAGATTTGACCTCGGGTCAGATCGTGGGGCCCTACGACGAGAGACACCACCAGCGCCCAAACGATCGGGTCAGGCTGTCGCCCATTATCAACGATAACAGTTTCATCAACGCCTCGTCCTGCTGCTCCAACGGCGTGTCCAAGCTGCGCAAGGCGTGCTCCTGCAACCGGACCGCCAAGGTCGACAGATCCAAGATCCTCAAGCGCTACCTCAACAAACACATGTCCGACCAAAACGTTTTCTCGTTCGTCACCAACAAGGAAGTCCAGCTGGCACCGCAAGACAGGCCAGCCAAGCTCAATGGCGACATACCGTCGAGTCTGGCACACTCATCCTCGTCTTCGAGCTCGGCGACCTCGTTGACTTCCAACGTCGAGTCCCAGTCCTCCAAATCAGCGGGCCCTCTACCGGCTGCAGGGGCCCCAATCAGCGCCTCGTTCCAGGGACAGATGTTCGACGTGGTCAACATTCCGTCATGCTCAATTCCAGGGTCTTGCTGCTGTGGCAACGACTGCTCTTGCAAGAACTGCGTGGTCCACGGCAACGCCAGCTCCAGCGACTTGTCCCAAGTGTTGCCCAACGACTTGAACTTGGACTACCTCAACAACCACAACCAGTTCGATATACCGAACCTTGACGACAGCAAGGACCTTGTATTCAACGTGCTCAAGCCCAACAGCACCCCCACGCTCCATTCACAGCCCAACACAACCCCTCCGTTCAGCTCGCAATCTTATGACTACTCGCTGTTCCAGTTGCCCAAGGACCCCTTGCCACAGCCGGATACTGAGGACACATGTATATGTCCTCCAGACGAGTGTGAGTGTGACAACTGCGAGGCCCACGGCATTCTAGATGGCATGAAGCTAGATCAGGTGTTCAACTCGACGTTTGACTGGCGCAGCTTGCCAGCCTCGTTGTTGGGCGACGACTGGATAGAGAAAATCTCCGACGGGCCCAGGAAAGATAGTTTCATAAAGAAAGAGGACGGGCCGGGCGAAATAACCACCGACAACCGAGAGGCTGAAATAAAGACCGAAAATGGCGGCTGCTGCTCCAACCGGCAAAACTCCAACACAAATCCAAGCTCACGTCTGAGCGTGAAGCTGAAGCTGTGCTGCCTGTAAATAGACTTTCAGCAGGTGATTCTGCTAATAAACTTTGGCCCAAACCGGGTCTGACGCATCCCAAAGCTTCTTGTAGTCTAATTCTTCTTGTAGAAAGCATTCGAACCATTCCGGTATCGTCCAGCAAGACGTTCAGCGATAGGCCAAGTGACATTTGGCAGCCACCCGGAAATCCCATGGCTGCTGCTTATGTAAGCGCCCTTCCTTTGCATCCGCGCCAGCCCATTTTTTCTTTGGGCTACACTGTGACATCAGCGCACGACCTCCGGATTAATTTGGGTAGAATATTCTAGAAAATTCCATGAATTCCATATAACTCTGCAATATCCTCCCACTCGTTTAGGCAGCGTGAAACATTTTTCCTACATCAACTGGCTGCAACTCCACGAACTTGAGGCACGCAAATAAATTTACAGTATTGTTACCACAAAATTGTTTAAATTGCTCATCACCCCGATATACGCCTATACACCAGACACACACTGAGCGGTTCAAAATTGGGTTAATCAATCAATCACTTCGTCAAATAACTAAGGTTTGCAAAAAATGTCCTCGAATCTAGATAATGACATTGTTGAGATCTTCAATTCGAAAGAAAATAGCGCCGGCAATGGCGGCGAACATGACAACGATAACGAGAATGATATCCAGGTGATAAACCGAAACCACGATAACTTCAACGACAGTTTCGATGCCGCCAATTTTATCAACTCAAACGTCTCCACGCCACGCATGGGCCAATCGCAATTGTACCCTGGTGACGGGAGTATCCCTGTTCCCGGCGCTGGCAATAATCCTGGCTTCAAGGATGAATTTGCCATGACCCCTAATTTCCAGTTTAATGACATCGTGGGTGCTAAGAACAGCACCAACCCTAATGCTAATATTAATGACTTCAATGAACCTTCTAATGAGAACCAGTTGACCACTGTCAGCAAGGTCGGCGGCTTGCCTCCCCTCGAGCCACTTTCGGATTCAGTGCTTCCTCCTCAGCTCAGCTTTCTGCAGTTAGCGCTCCCGCCATTGCCCGAGAATCCTCTTGACGTTTTGGGCGACAAGAAGTCCGGTGCAAACAAGAAGAAGAAAGAAGCTACTGGGCCGAAAGCCAGACCGGCGTTTGTCATGAAGATCTGGTCCATGGTGAATGACCCAGCTAATAAAGAGTACATTAGATGGAACGACGACGGGTTGACATTCCAGGTGTTCCGCAAAGAAGAGTTCATGAGAGTCATCTTACCCAAGTATTTCAAGCATAACAACTTCGCCAGTTTCGTGAGACAGTTGAACATGTACGGCTGGCACAAAGTTCAGGATATCAGCAACGGTACCCTCAGTCGAGACGAAAAGAACGGAGAAGAGATCTGGCAGTTCAAAAATCCCAACTTTCAAAGGGACCGTGAAGACTTGCTCGATAACATAGTGAGAAACAAGTCTGTTAGTCAAATTGACAATAATGACATGAACAACGTCAACCTCCTGTTGATTTTGACGGAGCTAGAGCAAATCAAGATGAACCAGATTGCCATCGGCGAGGATTTGAGAAGAGTCAGAAAGGACAACAAGACGCTTTGGCAAGAGAACTTCATGACCAGAGAACGGTACCAGCAACAGGCCACCACCCTTGACAAGATATTGAAGTTTTTGGCAGCGGTCTACGGCAACTCGGGCAAAATTTTGGATTTGGGGAACTTGGAATTGACTGACGCTAACAACAACTTTAGCCAAATGACGGCGTACAATCAAGCCAGTAACAATAGCAACAAGGCGTACCCCGAGTACTCCCCCGATCCAATCAGAAAGCCAAGATTGATGTTGACCAACAAGGCGCATCAGAGAAGTCCTGGTCAGTCCAACAGTCCGTCGGAGTCGGGAAAGTCGTCCAACATTGAGGAGATCATGAGGTCCTACGACGACTCGCCCCGAGATGAAAAGAATGCCCACATCAGCAGGATGTACCAGCAAATGGTCAACCCGGACGGCCAAGGTGCTCCGTCACCACGGCACCTATTCCCTGAACTCAACCTCCCCAGTCCGTACCCCAACAGTCCCGACATGCGCAACCAGCAAACGCCGGCCGAGTTGGCGGAGGGCCTCAGTGGGTTGGAACAGAACCTCCAGAAGCAGGGGCAGTCTATTCAGCAGGTGCAGGACTGGATCCAAAAATTGGCGTACCAGCAGCAGCAGCAGCAGCAGATGTTGGAGGAGCAGCAGCACCCCAGTGTTGGCGACTTGGACGAGTTTGATGTGAACCAATTCTTGGACAATAATAACGGCCCGCCAACCTCGCACTCTGCCACGGCCGAGCCGGTAGTGGTGACGCCTGGGCTGGCTACGGCCACCCCCGGCAGCAGGAGCCGGTACGACAAGCGTCCAATCGAGGAGGTTTTTGACGAGCAGCCCGGCAAGAGGCGCAAGTGAAGCGGTTTGTACACTAGTGTATATATACGTAGCATAGCTGGTTTTTGTGTAGACAGATGGTAGACGGCCACCTGGTGTTGCCGAAGTCCTGGAGCTGCGTGTTACATGTTGCCGAAAGAGGCTGCCACCCCACCTGCAAAACGGGTTTGGCCAAAACGTATTTCAACGGCTTCGAAACAAGCGGACTAAAAATTATCATTTCGCAGCTGGATTTTTTGGCATATTGCATTCGCAATTTTGACGTCCGTGCTAAGACGCTATCCCCGTTTTGACAGCATCACCAGCAACAGCTCCTCCAGAGCCTGTCGATATCAAGCAGCCGGTCCACAACAGCACGGTGGACACCAAGACCGTGAACAGAGGCCAGAACCATCTTGGATCTGCACCCGTACCGCTTATCTCGGGCCTGTTATCTTGCGCCGTTGTATTGGAAGCGCCCTGCACCCTGAGTGGCTCCAGAACCGAACGGCCAGCAAGAACCGCAGTGGCACAAGCGTACTGATTCGAACTCCAGTACAGCAGAGCCGACCCACCAGGCCATTGCATCCAGCGAACTTCCCTGCCGGCGTGATCAGACTCGGCCGCCCGTCCTCCATTGCCATTTCCCGAGTACTGACCGTGTTGTGATACGTCACTTTACGCCGTGTGATACACCATTTTGCGCCTTGTGATACATCGTTTTAGGTTCCTGTCATACACACGGCTCTTTGTTGTGAACCTCGGCGACCGGCATTGTGATACAACATAATTCACTGGGCGTCGACTCGTTATCGCACCACGAACTGCTTGCTACAGATCAATTCCACGGCAGACCCGCCACTGTGACATCGTATTATTCCTTCTCGAAGTCTTGTCGCACACCGCTTCACATCTTTAGACTTCACGACTCTTTTACGGCTGTCCTCTACTGGTCCTTCATCATGTCAACAGGCGTCATAGACTTCAACCAGAAGCGCCGCCGGCGGAGCCAGTACAGCAAAAAAGGCTGCCGAGAGTGCAAGCGGCGCAAGATCAAGTGTGATGAGCAGAAGCCCTCGTGCTGGCAGTGTAAGCGGCTCCGCAAGCCTTGCTCTTACCCCGAGCTCGGCGAGAAGGTGAGCCGGGTGTCAAAGTCGAGTTCGACCCCCGAACCCGAGACCCAGACTCAAAGCCGGTTCGTTCTGCCCCAGGTGGTGCCGCCGCCGCCAGCGTCGTCGATTCTCAATCTTCTAAACGACTCACACTCGCCCGACACCCGGGCCCACGGCTCGCCAGAGAGCCTCTCGCATTCGTCCAGCACCAGCACCTACCCGGCCTCGCGAGGGTTCAGCGTGCCGCAGAACCTCAACAACGAGGGCTTTCTTGTCATTGGCAACAAGTACCTGTTTTTCAACCAGGAAGACTTGAATCTTCTCGCCAGCGACTTGAATAATATCGTGACCGACATCATGTTCGAGTCCAACTTCGACAACAAGTTCCCGTCGCCAGACTCGGACGACCCTAAAGAACTGCCCCATGTGCCGAGACGCTCCAGCAATCAGCGCATCCCACGAGACATCAGCTGTGATTCAATCAAGGTATCGAAAAACCACGAGAAATTGTACTTGGAAGAATTCTACAACGAGTTCGCCAACGTCATTCTCCCGTTCAATGCCTACGATAAGGCCACGAAAACTTACTTCAATCCGGCTCGAGACGTTTTGTTGCACTGTGCTTCCAACGAGTCGTTTCTCCTCGCTGCCATCTTGGCCCAGGGAGCCCGGTCTTCGTTTAAGAAAAACAATCTTCCTGAAGACGAACAGGCATACTGCTTGTATTTGTCCAAGTGTCTCAAGCTTTTGGGGCCGGCGTTGGGCAGTTCGGAAAAGGAAAGCGTCTCGCTTACATCCAACATTGAAGCGGTTCTTCTCACAGTGCTCTTCCTTACCAGTTGCAATGCGTCCAATCCCAAACAGAATTGGAGGCCTCATTTGAGAGGTGCCAAAGATCTATTGTTGAAGATCACTTTGAGCCCGTCGCAGTTTGGCAATTCGAGAACTTTGGTTTTCTGTAAATTCTGGTTCATGTCGATCGAGATCTTGGCTGGTCTCAGCTCCAAGATCGGGGGTACTTTGAAGACCGACGCCGAGTTGGATTTGCTACTAACGTGTGGCGACGCTGAAGAAATATTGATTCTCAAAGAGTTGAGTTTGCTTCTAGACAACGGGTTTAATCTACTAGGTGGGTACCACAATGACTGTGTGCTTCATTTCCGAGATCTCATCAAGATCCTTAACAAAATAAGGCAGGATAAAAAACAGTTTGTGCCCAATGACGCCTTTGAGTACATGAGAATCTTGTCCAAGTTCTACGAGCAGTCAAAAGTTGAGTTTATCAACCAAAAATGTATATTGAAAGAGGAAGACTTCAAAAACAGCATAATCCCACAAGGTAACTTGTTGGACGTCACCACGGTTCAAAAGGAGAAGATCATCATCAGCTGGATGGACTTGTCGCAGCAGGCGTACGTGTTGGCTGGTCTTATCACGGTTTTGACCAAGTTCATGCTGCTTCCTTACAACGCTCCTCAAGTGCAGTTTTTGACCGGAAAGTTGATTGGTCTTCTCGGGTTTTTGGGAAAAACGTCGGAGATCCCCCAGTTGATCAAATGCTCGGTGATGATGATCCAATGGCCGATGATTGTGGCTGGCAGCAACTGTATGGATGACGAGCAACAGTTTTTGATACTGAAGTTCTTTCGGGCCGCTGGCCAGATTGGTTCCGGCAGTGCCAGCTTTTCGCTTCGACGCATCCACCGGCTCTGGTCGAAACGAGAGAATCACGGCGACTCTGAGCTGGATGATGAGCCCATTGATATTGTTTCATACTAGCTTTAGTAAGATGCAAGTTTTCAGATATGCCTAATGCTATTCATAACTATTCGCTATTTACAATCAAGCTATGCCTCTTGAAGCACCTGGAACCAGTTCATGTGGCCCCCGGCTATTTTCAATCTGGTCTCGAACGCCGACGGCTGGTGAGGTTGTTCCGGCAGCGGCGGCTGTTCGGCCAGCCCCTCTACCTGCCAGTCGTAGGCGCCGTGTGACCGCTGTTCCTGGATGTACCAGCCTATGCGCTCGGCACCAACGCGAGCGCCGTCCAAGTTGGCCAGCGAAGGCCCTGTGCGGAGCGAGGCATACTTACCAATCACAAAGAGTGGTACCTCGTCGCTCCACTGGAGGTTATCGGTAAGACAGGGCATGCCACGGACGGTGTCTATCGGGTAACGCTCAAACAAGGGCTCGAGAAACTCGAGCTCGTCAAAGCAGGCTCGCAAGCCGGTGGCGCAATAGATATAGTCGATGTTTTCCAACTGGCTGCACATGCCGTTGGTGGTTTCGATTTCGGTGGTCCACGTTTCGGCCGCAGAGTCAAAATCGGCCGACTTGAGCTGTGAGAACTGGTGAAGCACCACGGCTCCCAGCTTGACGTGTTTCTGGATCTTCTTATAGTACTCTGGGTTGACCGAGCCACCTTGGCGGGCTTCCAAGATCATGTCGAGGCGTTCTTCGTCGGTGTCACGGATATAGAATGCTGACTTCTTGACATTCTTATACTTGGTGACCCAGTCCAAGTGGAAGTCAAAGTGTTTCACTTTGAGCGGGCCCCGGACGAGGAAGTGGACCTTGGCACCGCGCTCGGCACACACATGGGCGATCTGGGCTGACGTGAGTCCGCCGCCCACCACCACCACGGTGGCCGGCCGGTGCTGGGCCAACTTGGCGGCCACACGCTTGTGTGGAAGAGCCACGCGCTGGGCGAAGATATCGGTGGTGTGGCACCAGCCTGCTAAGTTCTTCTCAGGAAGCGCCTGAGGCACGTTAACAGCGCCGCGATGGCCACAGGCGACAACGCACACGCGGGCGCCATAAGTGTGGCCCGACCGGGTCTCCACCACGAAGCCGGGGCCCGACTCGCCTGCCACCAGAATGTCGGTGTAGCGCACGCTCACCACCTCGTCGTGGCGCACGCGGTCTGCCAAGCCGTAGCGGGCCACGACGTCGCGGCAGAAGTCGCCGAAGAGCCGGGTCGACGGGCGGTAGTAATCACGCCAGTCCCTCATGTTGACATCGACGAGCCCCGCCCGATTGTGGCTGGATTCGGGTGGCAGCTGCTGGCCAATTGGCACTGGCTTCTTGTTGCGGGCCGATTTCTTCGCAGCCACTTTGGCCTGGTGCTTCAGATACTCTTTACCCACCACGTTGTGGATCTCCATGAGTTCCAGCTCCCGGCCCTCGGTATGGGCAAAGCTGTACATGCCGTCGATGTTAACCGGATCCGGGTGGAAGAACATGGGGCTGCGGAGGAACGGGATCTGGCACGCGCCGAACTGGTTGTCCCACTGGCCCATGAACCGGTCGGCCACTCCGTCGAGCACCAAGATCTCGTCCGGCAGGTACCGGTCCAGCCGGTAGCCCGATTCCGGGCGGTACTTGCGTTTGGATGACACGTTACGGGCGATCAAGTTAACCCGGCCGCCCCGCTGCCGGAGCCAGTGGAACCGCTGGTGCTCGTCCTCGGTGTAAATCGAGCCGGGAAAGCTCTCGCAGAGTCTGGCCGCGGCCGCGAGCCCACAAGTGCCGCCACCCACAATGATTGCTTCGAAGAAATGGTCACTGGCAATCTCAGTCATATTTCTTGTTGCTGTGTCAGTTCTTGTCCTGACTGGTATTGTTTTGGCTGCTGCTCTGGTTCAAATTTTAGCTGGCGCGGCCGGTTTTATTTGCAGCCATAACTACCCGGGTGGCTGCGCACACCACACTGGTGGTTGGCTAGGGGATGCGCTATAGTGGTTAAGATAGCAGCCAGGAACAATGCCTCGACCTGGGGCAAGGGTGAGTGGGTTGAGTGGCATTGCGACTGACTGGAGTGTTGGCATATAGAAACGCCCCGTCTATACTGCAGTGTCTCACTCGATAACTCTAACTATATCCACCCGTCTTTCTTTGCAGAAAATGTAATATACCACTAGATGTATGAATAGAGAGTACGGTGATTTGTAGATGTGGGTGTGCTGCGAAAGGTGAGTCTATTCTATGAAGTTGAAGTGTGACCTTAGTGTTGGCAAATGATCTACCCTGGGCTTATGTGATGCGATGCGATGCCAGTGTGGGGTTGATGCGAAGCTCAGTCGAAGAGCTTACAAAATTAGCCATCTCATATGATCACCTGGTTCTTTTTATCTTGCTAATGGGACTTTCAATCATACATTCCTATACTACTACAACCCAATGGCAGGTCGCTGGCAGTGCGTGAAAACTACGCCAAAAACCCTTCGAGAATGGCTAACAAACCAACGGCACCAGGGTCGGGAATCCCGCCTTCTGCCTTGAATTCGTCGTCACTGACATAGCTGGCACGGCCAAACTTGGCCTGCAACTCTTTGGTGGCCTCACATGATTTTTTGGCGGCGGCCAACGCTTTTTGCACGTCGCCACTGTCGTGAAATGTGTCAACGAATGGCTGTAACGTATCAACAAGCGTACGCCCGCCGACCCGAGCATTGGTGTACTTGAAGAGCCCGTCGTGTAATGCGCCATGAAGCGCTTTGGCCAATGCCTTGGTGTCGGCCACCTGCGCCTCTTGCAACTGCTTTACGAGCGCAGTGAGGTAGATCGAGTAGATTCCTCCCGACGTGCCACCCATGCTGTCCTCAACCAACTCTGTGATGGCACTAGCAGCCGCGACCGGGTCTGAAAGATTGAGCGAGTGTGAGTCCAAAGCTGCCACAATCGAATTGGCACCAGCTGCCAAAGTCTCTCCACAGTCACCATCCCCGACAACAGTGTCGTAGTGGGTAATCTTAGGCTCTTGTTCGAGTAGTTTGGCAGCAGCGCCTCTGATAGCTTTTTCAAACACTTTGCTATCCACTTTGAGGTCAGAAGTGACTTGCTGGGCGTGCTTCATGGGGCTCTCGATGAACTGGGGCCGGTCTTGCCATTGCTTGGGCTCGTACAGCTTTGGTTTCCAGCCAGGGGCATTAGTTGGGGCGTCCAAGAACGCCAAAACGTCCTTGCTGGAGAACTTGGATTGCAATTTTTGCACACTGGTTAAGCTCAACACCGAAATGGAGAAACCAGGAGCATTCAAGGAGGTGACAAAATCGCTGACAAGCACTCTTGCTGGTGCTTGCTTGAAGGGCAAATTGGCCACAACGTGCTCCACGATGGCAAACAACTCCAATGAGGAGGTTCCCCCAATGTTGTTGACGACGAGCACGTACTCGTCGGAGTCAAAGTCAAAGTCGAGGTAGTGTCTGTCGGAGTCGTCAGGCGAGGTCATTTTCTTGAGCATGTCCTTGATCAAGTCATCAATAGGAGGAATTGGTCTGAGCTTGTGGCCCGGCTCGTTGTGGATGCCCAACCCCAACTCGGCCTCGTCTTTCTGGCAGAACTCGATGTCGTCGGCACGGCCTGGCACCGAGGTTCTGTCCAACGATGCGCCCATGGTGACGGTGCTGGCGTTGACGGCACGACCGAGCTCGGCCAATGGTGCCAATTCCGTGGATTTGCTGGCGGCACCCAAGATCTTGTGCAACAAGGCAGTGCCGGCCAACCCACGGCGGCCCACCATCTTGTTCTGCTGGCGGCCCACGGCCACGTCGTCGGCCACTGCAATCACCTCGACGTTGTAGCCCTCGCTCTTGGCGCGCTCCGCCACGAGACCAAAGTGTAAAACGTCACCGGTGTAGTTTTTGACGATGATGAGCACGCCGGCCTGCTTGTCGGCCTTCGTCTTGACGGCGGCCATGATCTGCTTGGTGGAGGGTGAGGCGAACACGGTGCCGCTGACGGCGGCGTCGAGCAAGTTGTCGCCCACGAACCCGGCATGCAACGGCTCGTGGCCTGCGCCACCGCCCGAGATAAGCGCCGGCTTGGTGGCGGTGTTCGAGCTGGGATTGAAAACGACCCGCTCGCTGGGGATGAGGGATATGGCGGGATTGGCACGTGCTATCCCTTTGAGACTCGTGAGAACGAGGTCCTCTGAGTCCGCGTAGTTCCAGTGTCTGCCCATGGTGCTTGAGAAGTCGTTAGAAGTGCAAATGTGTGGCACAATTGGTGGTGGTAAGAAGAAGTGACAGGTATCAATTGGCCAGAAAAATGAGCTCCGCAAAAAATGGCCCTAAAGTCCGCACTGGCAAATGGGCGGAGAAGATGTCGTAACAATGTCGTTTCCAGACTAAGCAGTTTGTGATATTTGGAGTTTAGGCTTGGGTTGGGGGCAATTGACAAGGTTTCGACTGTTTAGGGCTGTCAGGTGATGCTGTCGTCGCTGAGGCTGCTGCTTGTGCCGACTCGGTTGGACTCCTACTCTTGAAAAGGAGCTAGCTCCAGCAAACCAAGGAGCGCAGCCTTTCTGTCCAAGTAAAGCTGCTGACTACCACCCCCAAGACACACGTCACTTTCGCAATCCCAGTTACCTGCTGGGCTTGACAGCAGACCGATGGGGTGATGGCTGCCAGAATTCGCAGCAATTGTCTGCGAACAGGCCCCACGAGAGAATCGTGCTGACATAAGCAGCGAACAATTTTTCCAGATTCTTCGCTGACGCTTGCCGTTTTGATGAGAACTGAAAGGCATTAGTTCAAGGGTCTGTCAAGCTGGCGTTCACATCAGCACTACCGCCTGCCCAAGCACTACTCGAGACAGGCACCACTGGCTGCCCTCAGCAACACAAAACTATCACCGCGCAGGCACTCGAGCGAGAGGACCGGACAGAAACCTCCAGGACAACAAGCCGTCACTCGTTTCAAAGCCCACAAAAGCGGTCTTTTTCAGTCCAGCTTCGCCATTACGACAGCAGACCGGTTGTTCCTCAGCGTTGGCTAGATCGTCTGGTCGTGTTGAGCTGACTCCTCGGCCCAAGACCGTTGCTTACAGTCACAAGAGACTGAGCGGCACTGGAGCCTTCGGCCTACTGCACCGAAAAGCTAACAAATCCACGCTAAATCACCACTTCCCAAGTACTCTAAGACGGGTATCTTGGCCACCATTTACTGACCCATCAACGGCCCGAGACCCAACATCCACTAGTCACCGGCGCTTCATTGATACATCATATTTGTACATAAAGTGATACATCACATCTACCGTTTCCGCCACAAGTGACACATCACACCAGAGCATCACACACACACACAAACATGTCCAGCAAACGATCCAAAACCTTCACCGGCTGCTTCACTTGCCGGTCCCGCAAGGTGCGCTGCGACCTCACCAAGCCGTTCTGCAAAAACTGCACCAAGGCCCGGCTTCTTTGCGCTGGCTACGACATCAAGCTCCGGTGGCTGTTGCCGATCCGGTTCAACGCCCGCGGTAACCCGATCTCGTCGCTGGTGGTGTTCCAGAACGGCCCGCGCCCCGGCGAGGACGAGGCCGAGTTCTTCCAGCGACGCAACGTCGGGTTTGTGCGGTGGAAGCAGCCGTACCAGACCTACGACGACATCGACCGCGACTTGGCCCGGCTCCAGCGCGACCCGGGCCGTGCGCGCACGCCGGCGCCGGGCGAGGCGCGTGGCGACCGTACCCGAACCGCGGGCCCGTTCGGAGTGTTCCGGCCAGCCGCCACGTCGCGGCACAAGCGGGCGCGTGTCGAGCCGGGTAGCGACGAGGTGGCGCGCGGGTCGCCGGCACCGGCTGCCAGCACTCGTGCCACACCGGGCCCAGCTGCCGGCCCGCCTGCAGGCCCCGCGACGGGCCCGACCGCCGGCGCTCAGGACCAGCTCTGGCTCTCCAACGAACTTCGGGACGATGCGCTTCTCACGGCGGCGGCGCTCAATGGGGACTCGCAGTTCCTTGAGTTCATGAACAACTTGTCGGCGACCCCCATCGCATACACGCCCGAGCTCGACAAGATATCGCAGCAGACCGACTTCCTCAACTTAGTGTTCCACCGGCACCAGGCGCACGCGGCGCCGCAGCAGGCGCAGCAGCCGGCGGGCGAGTCGCTCGAGATCCAGCTCCACGCGGCGCGGCTTGTGGCGGGCGACGACGACGGCTCGGTCGACATGGTGGACGGCGAGTCGGGCGCCACCACCATGCCCGAGGCGGTGATGGCGATCGTGCAGAGCCCGCTCCAGCCAAAGCTCGGCTTCGACGTGGCGCTCCAACCCGACACTTTGCCCACGTCTGCGTTGCAAGTGCAGCCGTTGGCCCGCTACTTGTTGCACTACTACGTGAGCCAGGTTGCCGACTTGATGACGGTGATTCCGCTCACCGAGAGCCCGTGGAAAACCATCTACTTCCCGAAGGCGTTGTTGGCCATCGGCGAGTTGGCGGCGTTGGGCCAGACCCTGACCGCCAAGAACGCGTTGTTAAATGCGTTGTTGGCGGTCAGCGCGTTCAACTTGCAGTCAAAGTTCCCCAAGAACTCGGAACCAATGAAGTACTACTTGAATTTGGGCATCCGGTTGCGGAACCAGGCGTCTCTCTTCGTGCGCAAGTTGTTGGGGTCCAACGACGCCCTGGGCATCGAGCACTGTCTTGCCAACGAAAAGTACAAGGACGTGCTCTGTGCCGTCATGACCATGATCTCGGTCGACTTGGTGTGGGGCACCATGCAAGACACCGGCTTCTACATCAAGTGGTGTGGCCGCGTGATAGCCACCAAGATGGCGTCCAAGTCAAAGCTTTCCCCGAAAGCTCGCGTGCTCCACCGTGTGTTCTCGTCCATGAAGCTTATCCAGGACCTGACCAGCTTGGACGCCGCGTCCATTCGCGAGGACGTCGACTTGGGTGACTTGAGCTCGTTGAGCAAGGCTCGTATCGACTACATCATTGACCTGGGTCCCGTCAATGCGTCGCCCCAGTTTGTCGACAAGAAGTTGGTCAACACCAAGAAAAACGACGAGAGCTTTGCCACAGACGCATTGTACGGCTTGCCCAACTCGCTCATTGTGCTCTTCAGTGAAACCGTGCTGTTGTTACGCACCAAGATCCACCAGCTGGCGTCGGGTACGACTTCGCCCGAGCAGAAGAACAAGCTCGCGGCCGACACCGCTTCCTTGGGCGAGCGGCTCCAAAACTGGCTGCTTGACTGGCGCTTGTACGAGACCGAGGCCGACGGGGGACTCCGATTCTTCACGCCGATGCACGAAGCCACCTACCACCACATCATGTCGTTCTACCACGCGTTGTGCATCTACTTTGCTCGGCTCATCGAGCAGCGGCCGGCACAGGAGATCCAAAAGAAGGTTGAGCAGACGCTCGAGCACTTGAACTCGATCCAGCAGCTCATTGTGCGCGACGAGGCCAACATCATCCCGTTGTTCTGGCAGGGCTTTATCGCCGGGTGCGAGGCGTTGTCACTCCAGCTCCAGATGGGCTTCAAGAAATGGGGTGCCGACATCGCCCAGTACCTTGGCAGTTACTGGGGTGCAAGACAGATCATGCTTGAAGTGTGGAGACGGAAACGCATGAAGGAGCCGCGAGACGACTGGGTCAGCGTCATCCAAGACTGGGAAATGAACTTGATGTTGAACTAGTCTGGTGTATAATTAGAATTGACAGGTTACAGCATTCTACCCTTGCTGCTTGTAGTCACCCCGGTGCAGACAGCCCCGGTGTATGGTTAAAGATGAGGAACACAGGGCTTGTGATAATGGAAGCTACGGTTTTGTGGCCAGCGACAGCGAATCTCGGGCAAATCCCGGCTCGGTGGCCGCAACCGCAATCGAACAAAGACAAGGGGCCCGGAAACCTAATAACAAAGCAAAGGGGTTGTATAAACAGCCAGACAAAGGCAGGGAGCGAATATGTACGAGAAACAGAAGCCAAACCATCGTCCATTTTCTTCTTGAAAGCTGGCATCCCGCCCTGAGGTTCCTGACTGAAGCTTAAGTCTGGATCGAGATCAGTGTGTGAGCAGCAGATCTGGCCCTGCTGTCTAAATTACCTAATTACAAGGCGTAAGCTGAATTTTGCAGCCTCTGCGGCGGCTGCGTCTGCAGCTTCCGGCACAAAACGCACCCGACGGGGATGCCGATCAAAACACCAGTGCGAGTCGCAACACGGTCTACAACGCGGATGGGCAAACAACTAAGCGAGCCAACACGTTCGTGACTGCTGCGAGAGAAGCGGCCGGCTGCCCTGGCTCCCAGACACCATTCGTTGTGAGGGTCTTTCGCTCGGTGTTTTTGTTTTGTAGTCGAAAACAAAACAAAAAAAACACGCCAGACGTGTTTCGCGTTGTTTACCCACCCGCGTCGAATCTAGACCCGGCAGCGAAAAACGGCGGCCCGATGCATGCAGACACGGTGGGGGGCGTTTTTATTTTGTTCACTTCAAATGCCGGAACTATGGATCGCTCGAGGATTTTCGAGACGCTAATGGCAAACGCCAAACAGCCTTGTTTACGGTTGTTTTTTAAGGGGGAGGCTGCACACGATTTAGCAGATTGGTTCTCGAAATTTGCATCATGGCTGCCACTCCTTCCAGCAATTCGTGGAGCCTTGTCTGGGAGATTTACAATGTGGACGCCACGCGTGAAGTTGGGGATCAGCCCCTGTCAACCTTAGCTCGAGGCAGACGGTGATACTGGGAAAAAGTATAAATATACCTGAATTATTCCCAGACTAGCAATTTTGTTGTATCATCATCTACTACCAGTGGTTTATCCGACTTTGAACTAACTTAATCCTCTCTTTTATACCATGCAATACAGATTTGTTTCCGCTTTGGCCTTGGCTGCCGTTGTTGCTGCCGACTCCACCGTCGACACCGTCACCAACCTCCACACCACCGATGTCACCATCACCTCTTGTTCCGACAACGCCTGTGACACCACCACTTCCCCAGCCACTGCTGCCGCCGAAGACGTCACCACTACCGTCAGCGGCGTGGAAACCGACTACACCACTTTCTGCCCTGAATCCGAGTCCGAGTCCTCTCCTGCCACCTTGGCCCCAGCCGCCACCGAGGCCACCCAGGCCACCTCGGTCGTCACCACCACCGTTAACGGGGTTGAGACCGAATACACCACCGTGTGCCCAGAGACCGAGTCTCCAGCCACCGAGGCTCCAGCTGCCACCGAGGCCACCCAAGCCCCAGCTTCCACCGTCGTCACCACCACCGTCAACGGCGTTGAAACTGAATACACCACCGTGTGCCCAGAAACCGAGTCTCCAGCTGAGACCGCTGCCCCAGCCACCGCTGCTGCTGAATCTGCCGCCCCTGCTGCCCCAGAATCCTCTGCTCCTGCTGCTGCTGCCCCAGAATCCGCTGCTCCAGCTGCTGCCGCTCCAGAATCCTCTGCTCCAGCCGCCGCCGCTCCAGAATCCGCTGCTCCAGCCACTGCTGCTGCTGAATCTGCCGCTCCAGCTTCTTCTGCTCCAGCTGCTGCTGCCCCAGAGTCTTCCGACTCCGACATCTACGTTGACGTCACCACCACCCCAACCGTCACCGCTTCTACCGGAGTTGAAGCCACCGAGACCGACCAACAAACCCTTGCTGCCGAATCGACCTCTGCTCCTTCCAACCAATCCTCTCTTGCCCCTGAAGCCTCTACTTACGAGGGTGTCGCCAACGCTCAAGGCGTCACCTACGGTTTCGCTGGTCTTGCTGGTTTGGCCGCTGTCTTATTGTAATGAATGAAGAATCCCATTTCTATTCGTTTAATGACACTCACGACCCATAGACTAAGCTGCCCATCGCTTTATCTTCCAGCATTGACTGCTTCTAATTAAACCACACCAGAAAACATTCGGTCTTTTTCTATTCAATGTTTACTTGAGGTTCCTTTTCTGCTTCTAGACTTTTTTTATTTAATTTTTCAAATGTATACTATAATATAAGGGTTTTTCTTTACTTTGCCGTAAATTCTAGCACATCGGAGAAGTGAAAAAAAACGCGTTTGCTGCAAATGCTGCATTTCAGAAAAAAATAAAAAGATGAAAAATTTTAGCGCGTACATTAAAATCAAAATGATACTTTTATTTACACATGCATTCAACATCAAACAGGGTTGATGACTGATCTGGAGTGGGCGATTTCCTCGCTCTCCTGTCCGTCCCCAAAGTAGGCATGCTCGTTGTAAGCACCCACGTACTGCTCCTTCCCGAGGAACACGTTCCACCAGCCGTTCAAGTAGACGACTGCGTACTGGAACACGGTTTTGGGGAAATTTAGGTAGCTGTCGAGGAGGAACTTCAACGCCTTCTGGGTTTCCAAGATACCTATCTTGAACTCTTCTATAATACCTCTGGTCTGTTGAGGCTTCTTTTGCTGTAATTTGTCTAACGGTGAGTTGGCTCTCTTAGGGACCGACTGTTGATTTCTCTTGATCTGGCTGCTGGATGGGGCCTGGGCCGGGGTCTTGGCCAAAAATGGGAACCCAAATCCTTCGCCAGTCCGTGGTTTGTCGTACTCGCCTGGTTTGGCAAGCCCCTTGGCCACGTCTTCTAGATGCTCTGCGTATAATTCTTTGAAACGGTTGATGCCTTCGATCGACTTCGACAACCGGTCGAAAGTGTTCAAGAGTCCGACAATTTCGATTCTTCTGAACTTCAAGATGTCTTTGTTCTTGGGGTCCTCCAGTTCAAATAAGATCTTGAGGGCGGTTCCGTATCCGATGGTCTGTAACTTGCCCCACATACGGCAACGGTCACATCCCACGCAGTCCATGATGGCACTGACGTTCTTGAAGCGAGAGCGGAACTCGTTCTTCAAGTCTGGTGACACGGAGGCTGGGTTGAAAAGGGACGACGTGTCGAACAAAACGTTGTCTTCCAAAGATGGGAGGATTGAACTGAGAAGATGGGTGTAGTCGTGATCTTCATTTGAGATGAGCTGCTGAGGGCGTTCACCTTCGGCGCTGCCACTGATGAATCTTTCGACTGAGAACAACTCGTTCAACTTCACGATGGCCTGAGACACCAACGCGTAGTTGAAGTAGATGTTGGACAACCGGTCATTGAAGAGACCGACCCGTTCCATGAACACGTTCAAGTTTGGGTAGAATTCGCCGGTGTCCGGGTCAAGGTACTCGTTGGAGAGATGCACGGCAATGGACGCGTGCAAGCCAGAGATGACTCTGTAGAACAAGTTCTTTTCGACACACGAGTCCAACTCGTTGGAGCCAGACACCATCAGCATCGGGTTAGTGTTTGGGAAACAGTTTTCGGAGTAGATCGCTTTCCAGACATCAAACAGCTGCGAGCCTCCGTAACCAGTGAATCTTTCTGGGTTATCGACCAAGTTGACGTACACACAGTTGTGACCGTCGTCGATGTGGCAGTAGTCGAGGTCCTCGCAAGTTTCGGCGGCAGGGGCCTCGGTTTCCCGTTGCAGGTGGATCTCGCCCAATTTAGAGGGCTTCAAGTCGTCATTCACGTCGGTCCAGTTGTACTGGGAAGGCGGCAAGATCTCGACGGCGCAGTTCCGGGTGGCACAGAAGTGCTGGGAGTTCCAGAACCGGCACTGCTTATCGAGGTCGAGCTTGAAGTACCTGAAGAAAGGCGTCTTGACAAGACTGGCAAGGTAGGGACGAATCTGCCTGTTGAGCTCATCGATGTAGGAGAACGTGGTGTTACACTGGTTGGTGATGATCTGGGAGCAGAACTCGGCCGACCCGAACGGCGAGAAGTCGCTGGCCGCCGCCACCAACGACACAAAGAACGTGAAAAAAAGAAGTAAGTTCAACTTCATGTATGGGTTAACTCAGCTGAGCGCTAGGTCTGCAGAAGCTTCGATGGTGTACCAAAGGGAAAAACAAAGCCAGTGATAGCAAACTTAACTATCGCCCTATATCTGTTTTGCACGAAAAGACTCTGGAGTATGTGCCAATATTTATATATATCCGCCACCTGATAGCGATCTGACACTGATGTTTTTTCGCCAGCACACCTGCTTAGTAAGTTTTCCAAGCTTTTCTTTTTTTTCCATCACCCCATGCACGCGCCCGTACCGCAGGCCGCTTCAGGCCGGGCTGACGTGTCTTTTGCAACAAGGTTGTAGGCCGGGCTGGTGGCAAACGGGCTAGAGGGGCGAAGGAGCAAGCGGATTCAAGGGGTGTTCTGGCTCCAGGGGGTTCGGCTTGCGGATGTAGCGGCTCGAGGGCTTGGGGCTTACGACGGCTCCAAGAGGGGAAAAGCTTCCGTACACTGCACTTGTCTGCATTTGTCTGTTTACACCACCAGCACCAACATGTGCCGTCAGATGGCAAGAATTTCGAAAATAACGTTTTTTCGAATTTTGTAGTTTTCATGCCATATTCCACTAAAAAACGGCATGTGCTCACTTTGTTTGCGAGCTCGGCTGCGAAAAATGGAACAATTTGACATTCGCAGCATCGTACAATAGGGCTTAACAGTACATCTCATGCATACCTCTAGAAACTATCTATACACTAATCGAATTTGATTTTTTTGGCGGTCTTGGTCATGTCGACGTCCTTGTAGAAGGCGCCGTAGGCCGAGTGGGTCTTCTTCTTTGTGTGCCCGCCAAACTTCAACAACTCATCGGGCACTTCCTGATTGGCGCCTCTCAAGATATTGATCAAGCCACCGCTGAGGTGTTTCTCGTGCTCGGTGAACAAAGTGTGTGCAATACCGTACTGGCCAGCGCGCCCGGTTCTACCGATTCTGTGGACGTAGTCTTCCACGGTCAAGGGGAACGTCAAGTTTATCACCACTTTCACGTTGGGGATGTCCAAACCACGAGCTGCAACGTCGGTGGCCAAAAGCAAACTAGACTCGCCCTTCTTGAAGGAGTTCAACGCCAGGGTTCTCTGTTGCTGGGACAAGTCACCGTGGATGGCGGCAACGTGGAACCCGTTTCTCTGCAATAAGTTTTCCACCCGTCCGGCCTCCTTCTTGTACAAGGCAAAGATCAAGATCTTGTCGTTTTTGGAGCTACCAGACTGGTATTTCCGCAATAACTGCAACAACTTCTTCTCCTTGTCGTAAGGCTGGATGACTTCAACGATCTGAGTGATACGTTTGTTGGCACTGAGTTCGTCACGGTCACCAATGCTCACCTTGATGGGCTGATCCATGAAAGTGGACGCCAAGTCTCTGACTTCTTTTGGCCAAGTGGCAGTGAACATAAGCGTTTGTCTCTTGGTAGGGGTAGAGCCAATGATTCTCTTGATGTCTTCTTCAAAACCTTTCTCCAACATACGATCGGCTTCGTCCAACACAAGGTAGTCAATGGAGGACAAGTCCACGGCACCGTCGTTCAACAAGTCGACCAATCTACCAGGAGTAGCCACGGCGACGTTGGCGTGACGCAACTTCTTGATTTGGTCGTCTTTCGAAACACCCCCGTAGACGGCCACACAGTTGAGATCGGTGGACGCGGTCAATTCGACCAAATTGTCGTGGATCTGCAAGGCCAATTCTCTGGTTGGCGAGATACACAACACCTTCAAGCCTTTCTTGCCTAAGGTGATGATGTTGTTGATGGCAGGAACCCCAAAAGCGAAAGTCTTCCCGGACCCGGTTTCTGCCACACCAATCACGTCTCGGTTACTCAACAAAAACGGCCAGGAAACCGACTGAATTGGAGTTGGTTTGGGGAACTTGGCCACCACAGATGCGATCTTTGGTTCCAAATCTATGTGCTCGAAAGACAACAAGGGTCTCAAGTTCAAGGAGTGGGGGTCTTCAATCGTAACTTCGTTATCGGTCAAAAATGACTGGATTTCTGACTCTGGAAGGTTGGTCAAGGCACTGGACTGGGTGTAGCCGGCGCTGGAGCTGGCCACACCGGTGGGGACTTTGGCGATGATATCCTTTTTCTGTTTCTTCTCCTTCTTTTCCTTTTTGTCTTTCTTATCTTTTTTCTCTTTCTTGTCCTTCTTGTCCTTCTTTTCCTTCTTTTCCTTTTTCTCCTTCTTTTCTTTCTTGTCCTTCTTCTCCAACTTCACCTTCTTCTTCGAACCCTCCTCGTCGTCGTGATGTCTCTTTTTAAGTTCCTTGGTGTCGGCCATGATGCATGGATGGGTCGATACCGAGAAAAAAATAGACTGAAAAACGATGCGATGCCGATGAGGGCGGGTGTACCGGTGTGGCGCTTGTCGGCAGCACATGGTCCACAGTTTCAACGGTAACTTCAACAAACATCCGATATGGTGTAACGGCTAGCACGGTTCGCTCTCACCGAGCAGACCCGGGTTCGACTCCCGGTATCGGAGAACGTTTATTTTTTTCTCGCGACTAATTTTGTTTTTCCCACATGTCTCGGTCCGTTTTGGGAATAAGCAATCGAGTCTGACATCATTCAAATTGGTGATCAGATGACTGAGCAACGAGCACCTGCCAACCGGCGCATGGGTGGCTGAAACGGGCCGAGGGGTGACCGAAACGGGGCAGCACCAATTGCGTCCCCGTGCCCCTGGGCAGGTGACGGCCCGATGGGGTGGCGGGCTCTGTGAGTCAGGGAGGGTCTACAGGCAATAAGCTAATAAATAGATTAAGCTGGATCTAATGGCAGGGCGGCTACTTTTTTCTTCTGTCGGCCTGCTTGTACTGTTTGTTCTTCTTGAAGTAGTGGTTCGTCTTGAACTTCTCGGAGGGGAGGTCCTCGTCGAGCGGGTCCTGGCGAGGCTCAGACTCCATCTTCAACACCAGGTAGAGGTTGGCGTTGACGCGGTTGTCACGGGGCTTGCTCAATCGGCTCGACTGCTGCTTGTGCTGGGACAACGCAGCCACCTCGGCGTAGGTCAACTTCTTGTAGGAGATGTCGACAAAGTCGTCGTCGTGGTCGTCGGCGCCCGCCTTGGTGGCGTTCATCGAGATGTTGTACACGCCGGAGTTGCGGCCGGGGTCTCTGAAGTTGAACGACTTGGGGATGTCGGCCTCGGCCACGGGGGCGGCCGGCTTCTTGGACCAGGAAGGGAGCAACCACGAGGTCTTAAACATACGGGGCAACAGCGACAGGTTCGGGGACACGGGGCGACAACGGGCGGATCGGGCTCACGGTGCTAGCTTGGGGACACGCGGGAGCCAGCAGAACACAAGGTCTAAGGCAGGTAAACTGACGTCTTAAAAGAAAAACGGAGGTGTGTGTATCTAGAAAGAACAACAAGCACCAAAATAAACAAACCCATGGCGCCCAGCCCTCTTATATGTATTTATATATGTTTGTGGTTTCTGGGGTAGCCCGTGCTTATCAGCTGGGCTGGGTGCAGGACGGCGCTGCTTCCGGTCCCGATAACCGTGGTGGGCAAAAACCGTGGCAAGCGCGCTGAGTCACGTTTGTTGCTTGGAGCCGGGTACCACCAGGGTGGGATAAGCGTAGGCTCTAGTCGGGTAGGGGACTGGGCGGCCCTTACCGGAGTCGGCTGGCCACTCGGGCAGGCCGCTTGGGAATCGGGGCTGGGCTCGATTGTGTAGGGCTCGACTGTGTAGGGCCAGATCTGCCACAACGTAAACACCGATAAGCCGGCAGGACCCGGGTGGGTGCGGCACGTGACCGTCACTAGCCACTGCTGGCGGCCACTGGCCAAGCAGCGTACGGGGTTGTGCTGGCACGGGCGTGGGAGCCTGCGGCAGTGGTGTGGGCGAGGAAAGGAGCTCTGGCGTGAATAGACTTTAGGCGAGCACTTGGCGGTTTGTGGGTGGAATTAGACTTTAGGCGAGGAGGGTTTAGTGCGGCAAAATGGCTTGTGGTGCGAGCGGCGGGCGAGTCGCACCAGCGCTGGCACCGGGCGGCCCAGCAGCGGGCCCAGGCGACGCGCCGCGGCCATGCGCGAAAACCCAATTGTCGCGACTGTTTTTATCGTTTCCTCTGCCTCTTCACGTCTTTCTTTTCATCTTCCTCTCTTCATCTCACTATCTCGACAACCCACCATGGAAGGCTGGGGAGAAGTACGTTTGCCCGTTTTGCCCGCTCCGCGCTCTACTAACGCCAGGTGTCTCGACTACCGCTAGCGGCCGACAAGTCGACCCAAATAACCGCCGTCTGCTTTGACAACACCGCCAACCTCGTGTGGTGTGGCGACTCGCTGGGCCACACCCGCTCGTTCTCGCTGACCCAGCAGATCCAATTGGCCCCGTACGACCCGCTCTTGTTCCCGTACACCCGGTTCAAGGCGTCGCCGGGCGGACCCGTGTTGCAGCACTTGAATCACCAGCGAGGCATCCTTTCGTTGTCCCACGATTGCATCAACTTCAACAACCGCCGCGGCGTGGCCCAGCTCACGTTGACCAACGACGCGGTGGACTCGCCGCTGCTCGCCAACTTGTCGTGCATGACTCTCGGCCAGAACAACGAGCTTGTGGTGGGCGGGCGCCACTCGCTCTTCAAAATCAACTTGTCGAAGCCGTCGCTGGTGCAGCCATTGAACCACCCAGGCGGCGTGTCCATCTTGAACAGCCTGTCCAAGTACTTCACGTTGGGCAAGGCCGACGGCTCGGTGGAAATCTTCGATCCGGTCGACGAATCGGTGGTGAAAACGTTCCATGGCCACAACGGCGTGTTGTCCGACTTGGACGTGCAGGGCAACTACGTGGCCACCTGCGGCTACTCGGTGAAGCCAAGGCGCAACAACTTCGCCAGCAAGGCCGCCAGCGACTACATGGTGGACCCCTTGGTCAATATCTACGACGTTAGAATGATGAGACCTCTCTCTCCGATCCCGTTCCTGGCAGGCGCCTCTTTCGTCAGATTCCACCCGAAACTACCCAACATCGTGATCATCGCCTCCACCACGGGCCAGATCCAGTTGGTCGATATCTACGACCAGCTGAACGTATACTTGTACCAGGCCAACTTGACCAACCCGGCCATGCCCCAACACGGCGGCTTGTCTGCAGTCCAACCAACCTCCTCTTTCTTATCCAACTTGGACATCAGCGAAAATGGCGAGTATTTGGCCTTCTCTGATGGCTTTGCCCACTTGCACGTTTGGTCGTTGATGAACAACCCCAATAAGAATTTCATTAATTTCCCGGGTTCCCTAGATCAACCCGATATCGTTGCTCCACCGTCCACCAGCAACATCCCGTTGGACTCGTCGGCCCCACTCAACTCTATCGGCATGCCTTACTATAAAGAGTTCCTTCTTTCCAATTTCGGCTCCGATTTGGTTTTCCAAAAGGAGACCGCCAAGTTGCCGGTTAAATTGGACCTCGAGCTCCTCGACTTAAGCGATAAGCTAACATCCGAGGCCCAAAAGGCAAACCCCCATTCTCAACCATTGCCTCGGTTCATGGCTTTTGACAAACTCAAGTACAGTTCGAACGGCTCTCACAATTACCAGCAGTACGAAAGCTTGAAAAACTCTAAAGTGTCGGTGAGCGGTAAGAAGACGAACACTCAGAATCTTCTACCCAAATTTTTGAGTGAAAGGACTCCTACTCCTTCCATCAACAATAATCCGGGAACCCCCAGCACACCCGCTGGAGCCAATTTTTCGTCTTTGAGCAAAACTGTCTCCAACTCTTCGACGACCGATAATGGTGCATCGGCGAACGATCTGACCCCGTTATCGGTTGACCAGATTGACAGCATCTTCCTGTACAAGGTTGACAGGACAAACAAGGTCCCCAACGCTTACTCCAAATTGCAGATCCAATACTCCAAATTCGGGGTGCTGGACTTTGATTTTGACTTCTATAACCGAACAAACACCCAAGAATTCGGCACCACTCATTTCTGCGGCTTGGAAAACAACATCGATAATTCATACGTGAATGGGTTGATCCAGCTATACCGGTTTTGTCCCGTGTTCTTCAACGCCATAACCGAAAACTTGCTCCCGGAATATCTTCCCAATGATGTTAAGACGATAATGGATGAAAATAATCCCCAGGGGCTGTCAGTTCTCAATGAGTTGGGCTATTTGCTTGACATGATGTACAAAAGTAATGGGGAAAACGTGAAAATATCCAACTTCACCCAAGTTTTGAGTGAGAACAGACGGGCCAGCGAAGAAGGTCTTCTTGACTTAGACGAGTCGAGCAATTTGAATGGATATGAAGTTCAAAGTCTTATCATCAAATTCAACAAGTTTCTTCTAGAGACAGTTGCGAATGATCAGTTCAGCCAGTTCCCAGAAGCCGCATCGCTTGAAGAGTACAAGAAAGTTGGCAACTTGTTCAATACGGTGCTGCATTTAGAGATCAAATCAAATGGTTGCGAGTCTTACGACAAGCAGCTTGTTAACCAGCTCACAGTTGACTTGATAAATCCTCCTCAAAATTTGTTGAATAAAATGACCTCCACTAGTTCTCACGGAACATTCATAAAGAAGAACCATACGCTATTGACATACCTCGAGTTCACGCTCAACCAATCGAGAATCATTCCTTGTCAGAATCATCAAGCCCATCTCCAACAACAAAATTTTCCCCACACGTTGGAAATCAAGCAAACGTTGGTGCACGTTCCACCAATTCTACTGATTAATATCCCTTTCAGCAAGCAAGATTTCCAGCAAATCAAGGGTTACAAGAATTGGTTGGTGCCTGAGTTCTATACCGTTGAAAATCCAGCAACCAAGAAAGTTAGCTTCAAACCAGTCATCACACAGTTAAACCAAGAGGCCCGCCGATATGAGTTGTTGGGATACGTTTGTGAGATAAACCACGATTCCGAGTCTATCAAGGGAGAACACAACTTGGTGAGTTATGTCAAGATCAAGTCTTCAGCTTCTTCCAATTTGGCCACCGACCAATGGTTCTTGTTCAATGATTTCTTGGTGATGCCAATCCCCGAAGAAGAGGTGTTCAACATCAGCCACAGCTGGAAAAAGCCTGTGGTGTTGTGCTACCATAATGTGGACTATGGCCCAAACAAGACATTCAACTACTTGAACGAAGCAGTGATCAAGCAGGTGAAACTCAACGACTCCATTTTGTACCGAGATCATTTTGCGTGTGGCATCAGGAAGTCATACCAGAAGCAATACCAGCTTCTCACGCAAAGTGAGGCCCCCGGTCCCGGTACTTTGGTATCCATAGATGCTGAGTTCGTGACATTGAGACCAGAGGAATTGGAAATCAGTTACACGGGCACCAAAACATTGATTAAACCAAAGCACTTGTCGCTAGCAAGAATATCGGTGCTTCGGGGCGACAATGGTGAAATGCAGGGAGTTCCGTTCATCGACGACTACATCATTCACACATGTCCCATCTACGACTATCTCACCAACTTTTCGGGTATTGAGCCGGGGGATCTTGATCCCATCAAGTCCAGCAAGAACTTGGTCACGTTGCAGACGGCTTACAGGAAGTTGTGGATTCTCCTCAACTTGGGCTGTGTTTTTGTCGGGCACGGCTTGAAGAATGACTTCAGGACCATCAATTTGCAAGTGCCCAGGAGACAAATACGAGACACCATCGACTACTACTACTTGCCCGACTACAAGAGGAAGTTAAGCTTGAGGTTCTTAGCGTACGTGTTGCTAGGGGAGAAGGTGCAGACCGGAAACCACGACTCCATAGAGGATGCCCACACTGCCCTTCTTCTCTACAAGAAGTATCTTGAATTGAACGCGGTGGGTGAGTTAGATAACACCCTAAACAGGATATATTATGAGGGCCAGCAGTTGAGATTCCGAGTGCCCGATGACCATCCCAACTGATGGTCGCCTAACCAATAAACAAGTAATTAGACCAGGCGTAGACACAAGACCACCACCAACTATTCTCTTTCGTTGTCTCTCTCACCATCACCTCTTATCCTGGGAAGGCATTTTGGACAAGCGTATATTTTGCAGTAACTGATGGGCCGGGCGTGCGCCAACCGAAACCCGTACCAGAATAAATTATAAGCGATACTGGCAATTGTTTCAGAACACCAACCAGCTGTATAAATAGAACGGCATTCCCAATTTTCTCTCTTGCAAATAACAAGACAGCGGCTCGCTTGTTCAGTCTCAAGGCTCTGCGACCGCAACAGCCTTTTTTCGACATCTACAAGCACACAGGCTCAGCTAGAAGCTTCCGACTTACCACTTCCCATTGCAACAGCTGCCATGCCTTCTCTGTCGGTGGAGAGACCGCTGCTGGTGGCACGAGACGACTCATCACATTCGAAAGTATCGGGCGATGGCCATTGTGAGCCGGCCCAGAACCAACTGTCGGCAGAGACAGATCCTACAGATGAGCCCCTACGAGATGCCAGCAGTACACGAGAAACCAACCCCAACGATAGCATACCAAAGCAACAGGTCAGGAGATCTGTGCTGGAAGACAACCACACTTTGAGTACCCACCACTATGAAAACGACTCGTCGTCTTCCGGCTCTTCCTCCAACACAATCAGTACTACTTCTAAGCAAAACCCCCGTTCCACTTCCTCCTCTGGCCACAACATAGCCCAGCCGAAAAGGTACCCTCACAAGCTCAAGAGCCACGCCCGATCGGCCTCACACAACAAGGTTTCACTTGCCGGCAGCAAATTATCATCGTCGGGCCCCGGTGTCGCCGGAAGACCCAATTTGAACCGGTCAAAGTCAACCGACGGGCTTATCAAGTCAAACCACAGGAATACGGCGTTGAAACGAAACAACCGCTCATTAACCAAGCTTACTGCGTTGCAGCCGCTCACCAGAACCTTGTCAAACCAGAACATCAAGGCTTCGTTGAAGCCACTCACAAAAACCATGCTGAACCAGTCCCTCAAATCGAATAAGTCCAACTCCTCTCTCAAGGGCCTCGGTGGACAGGTGCACGTAGGAGGCTTGAAGACAAGTCACAGGAAGGGCAAAGCCATTCTCAAATTCAACGATGACTTCAAAGACGACGATTACGAAGAAGAGTCCGGCAATGAATCCGATGAAGAGCAACCGGCCCAACAACATGCCCTGCAATTACAAAGGCTACAGGATAAGCCCAATATGGTTGGAATAGACGTACAGAGTTTAGCAGCGGCTTTGCAGACTTCTCCAAAGGCAACAGTAAGACACTCCGAGCCAGACTTGGTACGGGGAAGAGAAAATCCACAAGAAAGACCAATAATGCAGGACACCGGGGTTCGAAGTGACTCTCAAGTTCCTACTGCGCCCCAAAATGACATGAACCCGCCAGAGAAGAGAGGAAATTTACCAGCGTCGGTGCTAAGCTCGACCGATGACTTATCGTCGAGCAATCTTTATGGTGGCTCACTCTTGTTGTCGCAGTCAACCGGATTGACCAAGAAAATCGACCCCAAGAATGGTCCTGGAGGTGGCAACAATGCCATGTCCTCTCGGACTTCGATACCAGTGCCCGTGCACACAGTCAGCGAGCCGCTCGGTTCTGGCAATTCGGAGTCAATAAGTGGCATATCTTTCAAGGCAAACCCCATGGATAATTCCAACATTGCCGAGCCCGTCATCACCAACAAGAACGTGGCCCCGGCCAACTCGTATCATCCGGACCAGAGCATTTTCAACAACTTGCAGAGAACCAACTCTCAGTATCTCTCGTCCAAGAAGTCACAGCAGTTCAGCAGCAACAACTTTGCCGACTTCCTTAGCAACTCGGGGCCAAAAGGAAATGCCCATGGTGTTCTGAACAACAACGGCGCCGGAATGGAGCCTTCTTCACATGGGACACGGACTCAGCAGAGGCTTTGGTTGCAGAGAGAGAACTCTCTTATGGATGTTCCCGGCCAGGACCCATTCAAGTTGTCCACATTGTCCAATGTCTCGTTGAACAAGCTAATGATCAGCAACTACAATAGCACCACCAATGTCAGAGACTATCCAACCCCGGGCCCGCAGGGAACCGGCACCCCAATGGCCAGCACTGCTTCTGGCTCGATGATGACACCGACAGCCAGCCACTCGGACCATAACGGAAGTACCCTCAACATCTCTGGCATGCTTGCCCAGAGCCGACTCCACAACCCAATACAGTCTAGAACTGAATTTGAAAGGCTAAACCGAGAGTACTTGAACGTGAGAAGACACTTGAACCCGGTGGCTGAAAGCTTGACTAGAGTGGACGAAATCCTATCCAAAGCCAAGGGAATCGAACCCGCCAAAAGGAACCAGAAGAAAACCGCTGCTGCCACTTTGTCGTCGATTTCTCTTCATAGCGGCCTGAACAATGCCAACACGTTCAAAGAGTTCTCTGTGTTGTACCTGGAACAAGAGGAGCAAGTGTTGAAAACGATCGAGGAGATGTGGAACGAGGCACTCATCGAGAACTCGTCGTCAAAGCCAATGAGGGCCAAGACTCAGGTTCCAAACCAGGCGTCTCTGCCGGCACATCCAATGTCCCAGGATACAGCCAAAGAACACTACCAGCGCAGTTTCCGGTCCCAGCAGCCCACTACAAGGAAGTTGGCGGCCCAGGCAGCGGCCCAGCAGAAACAGCAGTTGAGAGGTGAGATGTGAGGAACAGCCAAGATTCATGACAGGTGAAAAGTACAGAAAAGAACGACAGATAAAAGGAAAGATAAAACGGCGGACGGCCGAGAACACGACAAAAAACAAAAGCTAGCGCTTCCATGCCTAGCACAGCATATAAAAATCAATGGTATAACAATGCACATTATGAGCTTAACCAGTTCATGTAATTGCCAATGGGGCCTACACAGGCTCGTTATAGTAGTGTATTTTCCTATTTACAAGTTTATGGTACAACTATTATCCTTGTCTCTGCTTGTGCTTGTTATTTGACTTGCAGTACACGTAAACCCTGCCCTTTCTTCTGACCATGTAGCAGTCTTTACAGAACTTCTTAACGGCTGTTCTGACTTTGAATGTTCTGATGGGATTCACTGTAGCCGGCAACGCAGGGGCAATCCGGGGAACAACAGGCCATGCTTGTCTGAGCGCAGGCGTCAACGTCCTCCGAAGGACAGACGTAAGATTGAACATGTAGTGTAAGGACTTGTATCGTGCTAGGAGTTTAAATTTTCATTTTTCATATTTGCACTGGAGCGGCGCTTACATAAGCAGAACAGTAATTTTTTGGGCGGCAGGCCGGGTGGTGCACGACCCGAAAAATCAACACGTAAGATCAAAAAATCGAATGTATGCTCGTTTCAACAACAACCAACTTATCTAACAAACGGTCAAATTTAACGATTGATCACAGATAGGCGACGTATAGTTGGCAAGCCGCAATGTCCACACTGACCTACAAAAAACTGGACGCTTTTGCCACTTCTGGCCTGGGATTGCCCGACAAAATGTCGGTTTTCCAAGAGTGTTTACAGCAGTTTAATGCCTCGCCTGTCAACGCTAAGAAATGCCGTCAATTATTGGCCAAGTTGTTGAGATTGATCTACTACGGTGAGCTGTTCCCATCGCAAGAGTCCACCACTCTCTTCTTTTCGATTTCTAAGCTTTTCCAGCACAAGGACTCTTCCTTGAGACAATTGGTCTATTTGACCATCAAGGAATTGTCGGCCACTTCGCAAGATATCTTGATGGTTACCTCCTCCATCATGAAGGATATCCAGAGTGGTGATTTGATCTATAAGTCGAATGCCATCAGAACTTTGTCCAAGGTCTTGGACCCAACCACCGTCTCTGCCCTGGAAAGATTGTTCAAGAATTGTCTTGTTGATAAGAACCCTGTGGTTTCATCTGCTGCATTGATTTCTTCTTACAACTTGTTGCCAATAGCCAAGGATGTGGTTAAGAGATTCACCAATGAAACCTTGGAAACTATTCAGTCCTACAAGCAGTTCCCTTCAAATCAATTCCAATTGCACGAGTACTACGGTAACTCTACCACCAACTTGCCCTCCACTTCCTACATGTACCAGTACCATGCCTTGGGTTTGTTGTACCATTTAAGAAACCACGATAAGATGGCGTTGATGAAATTGATCACTTCTTTGTCCGAGGGCTCTTCATTGAAAAATTCGTTGTCTATCATCCAATTGATCAGATACATCAACAAAATCTTGATCGACGACGAATCTTTGATCACCCACTTGTACCCCATCTTAGCCGGCTTCTTGAAGCACAAGTCCGACATGGTCGAGTTAGAGGCAAGTAAGACTTTGATCTCTTTGCAACATTTGATCAAGGACGATGAATTTATGAACATTATCACCACCTTGCAAAAATTGTTAGGTGTTCCAAGAACAGCCACTCGGTTTGCTGCTATTAGGTTGATCAACAAGATTTCAATAAGACACCCAGAAAAAATCATGGTGGTCAATTTGGAGTTAGAAAACTTGATTAACGATGCCAACAGATCGATTTCTACTTTGGCCATTACTACTCTATTGAAGACTATGGGTACTGGTACCGTAGAATCCACTTCGGGCGGTGAGAATGTGGACAGATTGATCACTAAGATGACGTCTATCATGGAAGAAATCACTGAAGATTTCAAGATTGTCATCATCGAAGCCATCGAAAACTTGGCTTTGAAATTCCCCTCTAAACACAAGAAATTGGTTTCCTTCTTGACTGACTTATTAAGAGATGATGGCACTTTACAATTGAAGTCTAGCATTGTCGACGCATTATTTGACTTGATCAGATTTTTGCCCGACGAAAGCGCAAAACAATTGATCTTGATGAACTTGTGTGAGTTTATCGAAGATTGCGAATTCACTGAATTGTCTGTTCGTATATTGCACTTGTTAGGTGACGAAGGTCCAAGCACCGCTAACCCATCTTACTACATCAGACACATCTACAACAGATTGGTGTTAGAAAACTCGATTGTGCGGTCTTCAGCCGTCATATCATTGGCTAAATTCGCTGTGGTATGTGGCGGTGACGTTGCCAGAAACATCAAGATTTTGTTGAGTAGATGTTCTAATGACGCGGACGATGAAGTCAGAGACCGTGCCGCTTTGTCATTAAAATTAATAGAAAAACAAGCTAAGAGCTTGGTGGTGACCGAGTCCAGATACGATTTGTCTGCTTTGGAGAGCAAATTGACCCACTATTTGAACGACAACAACAACTTCTCCTCCAAATTTGACATCAATGAGGTTCCACTCATTTCTGGTGATGAATTGAAATCATTGCAATACAATGAGAAGATTCATAAATTGGAGGCTGCCGTTGCCACTACTTCTGACGAGTCTGGAGACGGCATCAAAGATTCCAAAGATAAGTCTGACGGTGGTGACGGTAAGGGTGACTCTAACGCCAATGACTTATTGAAACAACAGCAGTACGCCCAAGAATTGTCAGCCATTTCCGAGTTCACTGACTACGGGAAATTGTCCAAGTCTACCCTCACTCCAGTGTATCTTACTGACAAAGAAAACGAATTTGTTGTCACTGTTGTCAAGCACTTCTTCATCGAATCACAGAAGTTGGTGTTACAATATAATATCACCAACACCTTGAGTCATTTGTTGCTTCAAGACGTGTCTGTGATTGCTCAACCGGACAACGAGTTGTACCAAGAAGACTTTATCATCTCTTTGGGCGAATTGAAGCCAAACCAAACCGGCACTGTGTATGTTTCTTTCTCCACTCCAAGTATTGAAGACGAGGACATCTTAGCTGCATTTGGAAATACCTTATCCTACACCAACAAGGAGACCATCGACGAAGAAGGTAACGTCGATCCTGATGACGAAGGCTGGTCGGACGAATACCAGATTGAAGACTTGGAAGTCAAGCCAGGCGACTTCATCATCCCATTGTACAACTCCAACTTCACCGCCCTTTTCGATCAATTAGAGAACGAAGAAAGCGCGGTGGTGACGGTTGCCGGTGTGACCACTTTGGAGAACGCGGTCACCAAGTTGGTGTCCAACTTGAATGGGTTACCATTGGACGGCTCTGACTACGTGCCAAGCGATGCTACTTCACACATCTTGAAGTTGTTGGGTAAAGATTTGTGGGGAGGCAAAGTTGGGGTGATGGTGAGACTAGCTTTGACCGGGGGTAAAGTTGTTGCCAAGGTGCAAGTGAAGAGTGATACTCAAGGTCTTTCGGCCGTTGTTGCTGGAGGAGCTGCCTGAAAACGTTTTGTATTTTGAATCTATAGATATAACTTGATAAATGTAGAGGATGTGAATTATGTCATCATGTTAGCATCATGGGTGATTCAACGAAAGCGACGGGGAATATATGACGATGGATATGCTGTTAACTATACTGTTCTTTTCGCAAGCAACTTCAACTGCTGGTACAAGATGCCACCCGACAAGTAGACGCCCAAAGCAGCTAGGAAGATGATCAAGAAAATCCACACCGCGGCCAAGTTATTGGCCTTGGCGGCGGTGGGACAAGCGTGATGAGACCTGACCTCGAAGAAGTAGTTGCAGTTGTCGACAGACCCCACATGGGAGATGTGGGCTTTAGCCATCATTTCTCGGTCACAAGTGAAGGTGAGGATGGAAGTTCTCCTGACGCGTTCACCGGTACTTGAGTCGACCAAGTTGTCACAGTACGAGCCGTTTCCGTAGGTAAGTGTCAATTTGCGCCCGTGGAACTTGGGCACGGTGGAGAACTCGCCCAAGGACACGTATTTGCCCAGTTTTGGGTCGACGTAGAATCCGCCCACTAGCGACGAGTTGACAACGTCTTGCACCTCGTCGAGGCCACTGTGGTGTTTTTTGAACGGGGTCGAGCAGATGCCGAGGGTGAAGTTGTAGCCGAGGTCGTAGTCCTTGGAGTTCCAGGACATTGCCCGGCCGTCGTTACCCATCAGCGAGAGGCTTCGAAGATCGATGAACCCGTGATTGAGCGGGTTCAACACGGTGCAAGGATCCAACTCGAGCTTGTCGGGCTTCTTGTGCCCGTGCTTGGCGCGTGCCGCCTGCTCGGCGGTCTCGAGCGACGGGTTGTGGTGGAAGAACGGGTCGTGGGAAAGCAGGGTGAACTGGTTGTAGAGCTCGGTCGAGGTCTTGCCAAGATCATTGGGGCCTGCCTTACTGACAACGAAGAGCCCGTACACGAGAAACCCGACGACGACGGCGAATATTAGTCGGCGATACACTCTGCTGATCATGGCGGCGTGGAATGCAAAACAGTGGTGTTGGGAAGAAACAACCGGCAACACCAAATAAAACAAAAGCTGTTTGGGGCGGCCCGAAGTTTCGATGAAATTGGCATAAAAACCACTATCTGCGATTAGGTAATCGCCGAGAAACAAAGGAGTCCGCTCGATTGCAAAATTGCAATTAGAAAACAGCCAGGCAAAGCACAAGGACGCTCGAAGAGGGCCGGGACAATGGCAAATGCAAGTGCAATGCGAGTGCAATGCAGAGACAGCGACTCCGCTTGAGTGGATGACACCGTGGCACGAAGGAGTGACAGCACAGCGATGAAGCTGCGTGTGCACGGATGTTGGCCGAAGCTGAAGTTTGGCAACAAGCCCGAATTCTCAGAGGCTGGTCTGAAGCGTGTCAGCTTGGGCCTCAGGGCTCCTTGGATAGGCCCCCAGGGGCTCCTCAGCTTTTACAGAGCAGCAGGGTGGAAGACAGTCCCTGGCGCCAGACAAAAGTGACCCTACCGCCCAGTCAAGAAGAGACGCCGAAGAGACAGCAGCTGCTGCCAGCTCTTGCCCAACTCCCTTGCCTTCTCCCTGACGTCTTCCCCTCTGTCCCCGACTTTTTGCCCTTCTTTCCTCTGCTCTTCACTAGTCTTCAGCTGGCGATTTTGCAGTCGCGCTTACATAAGCCTCCACCCAATTTAACGAGCCAAAAAAAGTGGTGATTCCACAACAACATAATGGACTCTTGGGAACCGGCCCCGTTTGCGGTGCAGGCTCCAACGCCTCATATCCTCAATTACGCTGACCCGCTCTTCTCACAGATCGTCACGGCGAAAAAGGCGCTTCAAACGGCGCTCGAATCGCAAAATACGGTGCTGGAATCAGCTCCGGAGGCCGAATCCAATGATTCCGGCGAATCGGACTCGGGGTCGCTGAAACTGCTCGTCGAGCTCCTCATTGCAGTGTGTGATGGCGACTTGGTCACGGTGGAGGCGCTTGCTCGCCAGAACCCGCAACACGTCAACGCGTACTACCCTTCCCAAGAAGCGGGCTTGACGCCTCTCGTTTACGCCATTGCTTTCGACCAGCAGCCAGTGGTGGACACGTTGCTCTCCCACGGCGCCGATCCAGACCAGCACGACACCTTGGTGGTCAAGTACACCCCGTTGATGTGGGCGGTCTACTTTGACCAGCTTGAGATTGTCAAGCTTCTTCTCGACCATCAGGCCGACCCGTTCTTGTCGCCTGAGGACAACGAAAAGCACGCTGTCAGCTTGGTGATCCCAGAGAAAGCCGGCATCTACGAGTTCTTCAAGCTGCACAACCTCTTGGGCAGATCCAAGGGCGAGGTCGAGTTGTACGAGGCCGACTCGTTCGGCGATGAGGGAATCGACACGTTGCTGACCCTGCTTCGGTTACAAACGATTTCGCAGACCATGCCTGAGTCGGAAGACGAGTCGGACCACGACGAGGAGGTCTACTTGCAGATGGACCACGAGTTGGTGCAGTTGCCCTCTTTTGACTACGAAAAGCTCTTGCCAGAACAGTACATCAAATTTACAGACTCCGAGATCCCCGTGTTGCTCGACTACATCTACAAGCTTCGCGAGGGACACTACCAGCACGACACCAAGATACCAGCAGCAATCGTGTTTCAGATGCTCCGGTACTCGCATCTCAAGGTCAGTAGCAAAGAGTTGACTGAGTTCTTCTTCGATTGTTTTGTCACCAGATTACGCTCTGTCACCAACACCAAGTCGGGGGTGTTCAACTTGAACGTGGCTACCGATGCCACTGCTGGCGACACTTCTACGGCCCAGGCAGCAGCAGGCGGCGCCGGTGATATCGTTCTTCTCAGTTACTGGCTCTCGGTGGTGCAATTCTTACATTTTTATTTGTGCAAGAACGACTTCTACTCCAAGTTCCCTCGTTTCCTTCAGGAATTGATCAACATTTCTCAGCTGCTTATCGCAACCTTGTCGTTTTCCATCAACTCTCGCTTGAACTTGTTGATTGATGACTGTATTCTCAACTTCACCAATTTGGTCGACGTGTCCAACGTGTTGTACGCCAAGGACTGGAACTTGTTCAAGTCAAAGCACACCAAGCATCCCAGCAACTATGATGACATTTTCAATATGCTTTACCCACCTTCGCAGACCGAGCTCATGAAACCATCACCGATTCGTTACGTCCAAGTTCTTGGTGCTTTGGACTATGTTTTGCGGTTGCATGAAGTTGACACATTATTTAAGTTCCAGACATTTTCCCAAGTGTTCTATTACATCAATGCCACTGTTTTCAACCGGCTTATCAGCAACTCCAAATACTGTCTGAGAGCCAAAGCCATTCAGATTCGGTTGAACATCTCGACGCTTGAGGACTGGTTAAGGTCCCACAACTACAAGATCTACAAACCCGAGTACATCGGAGGATTAGAGAGGCTTCTTGGAAATGGCAGTAACGGGATTCGTTTGCATAATTTATTGGAAATCTCAAAGGAGTTCAAAGACCCTCACTCGCTCGCTTTCTACTACAATTCATTATACTATGTTGGTAAGTCGCAGTTGACGCCAACGATCGAGCTTTTGCAGTGGTTGCAATGTATGTCGGCATTGAACAACGAAGAAAGTTTAATCAACACCATCAACTCGTTCGATACGTTAAACTACTATCAGTTGTTCAAGGTGATGAATAAGCTCTATAAGTACGAAGTTGACGAAGCCAAGCTTCCAAAAGCTTTGGTCAACTTGGTGCGTCGCCTAATGAACGAGCAAGGAGAGAAACAGATTGAACGGCTTCCATTGCATTACATGACCCAGTCCAACTTCTTGCTGAAGGAAGTATACATTTACTTGAATCCAAACTACGTGTTTGGAGTTGCATTACCCAACTTGACCGAGTTGATCAACAACTACGGAGCGGGCTTGGGGGGAGTCAAGGTGTTGAGGGCCAAGAAGTATCAACCGTCATTGCCGGTTTCGATCATGGACGATATCGATGAGTTGAAACAGGAGAATAGAGGCCATGTGAACGACACGTACGATTACGAACAGGAGGACACCGCCGACGGAGACGGCGAAGAGGAAACTGCCACGCGGAAGGAGGACTTCAAGGGAGACGAGTTGTTCAAGCAAGTGCAAATGCCCGGCAGCTTGGCGCACAAGGAGTGGGGAAACGACGATATTGAGTCGAACCCATGGTAGGGTGACTTCTCTTGAGCACGAAGAAATGTTGCTCCGGCTTACACTTGTTGGCCAGAGGTACGTTGGAACAAGGTATCATATTTTATAGAAAGAATGAAGGCCTTTCGACGGCTGATTGTAGTGAGGCAGCATGCTAGGCAGCGGTGGATACTCCAGTACGCTTGCCTCAAATTTACTTGGGCCTGGCAAATGTAAGTGAAGCAAATGCCAAAAACGAGCATTTGCAGCAATCGCCAGAGGACAGACACAATCCGGCCATAAGAGGCACCAGAATCAAACAAAGAGCCCCGACTGATTTCACCAGTCTTTAGCAGTAAGCTTCCACGACAGTCCCGAGAAGCCCAGTGGCAAGCTGCCGGATGCACGGACGCGCCGCTGATTCCACGATGCGACGGCCTGACACTTGTCTGGCACTGAAACACGTTTGCCAAGCAATGTGCCTGAACTTCGCTGTTTTGGCCCTGAATGCCCCAGGCTATTCTGAGCTGGTGCGGTGCGGGCCGGGGCCGGTGCGAGCTGGCGCGAAGTTTGCGCGACGCCGCCACGGCCCACGAGCACGGCGGCCCGCACTCCCAGCGCCAAGCACGAGCACGGCGGCCCGCACTCCCAGCGCCAGGCACAAGGGCGGCCCGCTCTGACCGCCGCCGCCCACAGCCTTTGGCAGCCCGATGCCGTGAAAAATCGGCTCAGCCTGATTCGGAGCTCGTAATGTGTCACGAGCACAAGCCGCGCCGAGGCCGTCTGCGAAGACACGGCCGCTAGCCGGCCAACCAGCGCCAAAACCAACTAGAGCCAAAAAAACCGTGCTCTGCTGACGAACACCCACCGCCAGCACGCCCACTCACGGCCGGCATTCCGCCAATGCGTGAAATATAAACAGCCATCAGGTTGGCATTGTTTCGGCATTGTCTTCGCGCGACTATATTTGCATTTTGCTATTCTGAGCAATACGTCAGGGTTCATTATCCCAGAGAGCATTCCACGCTACGGCGCTCTCTCTGGGCTGACGGTGCTGAGAGGTGCCGCTGCTTGGACGACTGGAGCGGGCGGCAGAGGTGGCACGCCAGCGACGGCTGCCTGCTGAGCAGCAGCGGCGGCGGCAGGCTTTGGCTGGAGAGAACCATGTCAGAAACAAGAACAATGGCCCCTTCTGCCATTTCACCACACAATGACAGGTGCCGAGACATGAATTGAGCCTGGGGTTTGTTTACAGGCACCACCAAATGATTTACTTAAATATGGCGCCGCTTCTGGTGCTGCTGAAGCTGCCAGAGTTTTTCATTCTTTTAAGCGGAACCCACTTCAACACCGTCCACTCCTTTAGCCCTACACTCCTTTACTCTGCATTCTGTCGGAACACACACTCTTTTGAATCACTCGTTTCTGTTGAATACCCACCATGTTCGTTCGCTTGCAACAAGTAGCCTTGGCCGCCTGTTTGGTCACCCAGGCTTTGGTATCTGCCTCTGACGGCTTCGTCAGATTGGACTTTGACGTCTTCAAAGGTGCCGATTTTGGTTCTGCTTTCAAAAACTTCTTGGATAACTTCTCGTTGGACACCAGGGACGGCAACGGCACCCAGACCGTCGGGTTGTCCAACCAAAAGGCGTTCTACGTCTCCAGCTTGAAAATCGGCTCCAACCAGGACGAGGTTAAGGTCTTGGTCGACACCGGTTCCTCCGACTTGTGGGTCATGTCCGGCAAAAACCCTCAGTGCACCGAGAACGGCGGTAAAATCGACTGTGAACAGTACGGTACCTACAACGAGTCTGCCTCCTCCACCTGGAAGAAGAACGACTCGTCTTTCTCGATCCTGTACCTCGACAACTCGTATGCCTCAGGCTCCTGGGGCCAAGACACGGTTGACTTGAACGGCAACTTCAAGTTGGAAGGCGCCAACTTTGCTGTCGCTGACGACTCCGACTCCAACGTCGGGGTGTTTGGTATCTCCTACAAGGAAGCTGAAAGCGCCGACAGCCCTTACGACAACTTGCCTTTGCAAATGAAACAACAGGGCTACATCAAGAAGGTCGCCTACTCGCTCTACTTGACCAGCGCCGAATCCGAAAAGGGTACCATCTTGTTCGGAGGTATTGACAACGCTAAGTACCAAGGTGACTTGGCCACCATTGACATCTCCAAGCAAAAGGGCGACCTCGTCTACTTGCAAGTTCCTTTGACTTCTGTTGTGGCCAACATCACTTCCAACACCTCTGAAGCCGGTGGTTCCAGTAACGACACCACCACCCTGTCTCCTTCCAAGCTCGACATCACCTCGTGGATCAACGGGTTGAGTGGCGACAACTCCGGCTCAGACAACTCCGGCTCAGACAACTCTGGTTCTAGCTCCAACACACCAATCTCCACCGACAACGTCAACGCCATCTTGGACTCCGGTACCACCTTGAGTTTCTTGAAAGACGACGTTGTCAAGAAGCTCATTGACCAAATCTCTCCAGGTGCTTCGTACAACAACAACTACGGGGGCTACGTTGTCTCCTGTACTTTGAGACAGCCAGGCAACTCTGTCATCTTCAAGTTGGACAACAAGAAGGACATTATTGTTCCATTGTACGATGCCGTTGTTGAAGCCGGCCAGAACAGCCAGACCGGCGAGACCATCTGTATGTTGGGCATCACTCCAAACGATCAAACAATCTTGGGCGATAACTTCTTGAGATCTGCCTACACTGTTTTCAACTTGGATGACGGCCAGATCCAAATCGGCCAAATGAAATACACTGACGACGAAGACATTCAAACCATTCAATAAGTTCCGTTCTGTTCCCTCTCGCGAGGCCCATTTCGATACCCTTAGACTTTTAGTTTAAGCACTGTTTTTTCAGCGAACTGTAGAGTAAGTTTGAAAGGCCATTGGCCCACCCTTAGACTTTCAGTTTAAGCATTGTTTTTGAGCGAACTGTAGAGCACGTTTAAAAGGCCACTGGCCCTTGAACTCGGTGAACCTGCAGCTTACCTGTCAAACTCGAAGCCAGACGTCTCCAAGCCAGTCTTCAAGCCGGGGCGTTTCCAAGCCAGTGGTGCCAGTCCAGCGAGCTCCGTCCTACACAACTTCTCTATCCCTTTATTATGCTATGTACAAGAGTCGTCATTCGTCTCACACCTTGGTCAAGAAGTTATTGTTGTTGATTCTGGCGGTGTTCTCCTTGTGCAACTGTTTCCTTCTCCACTTCATGAAGTCCTGCTGTTTCAACTGCTCCTCCATCTTCTGCTTGTCGAGACAGTCCCACAACCATTCGGGGTACTCGCTGTCTTCCAAAGCCACTGGTTCGTTTCCGGACTTCCTGATCTTCAAGTTCAACACGGTGCCCGCAGGACAGCTGCTTTTCGCCTGGAAAACCGCACTGCGCGTGCTGAAGCAGCGCGTCCTTGTCAAGCTGGATCTGACAATGCTCAACATCTTGTGGTCGGTAAAACTGGAGAGCTGTTTGGCGTTGGAAGAGTAGTAAAAAATTTGAACTGATGTTTGGTGCTCGCACTAAATGTCGCGTGAGCCTGGCGGGAAGCGAGTGCGCGACATTGTCGCAGCTTCAGGATAAAAAATTTTACCGGTGAAAAAACGATCTGGACAACTAAAAGTAAAAGACAAGTCAATTGAAAATGGCACCAAAGAAGAAAGTCGTCGAGAAACCAATCTTGTTGGGAAGACCAGGTAACAACTTGAAGTCCGGTATTGTTGGATTGGCCAACGTGGGAAAGTCCACTTTTTTCCAAGCTATCACCAGATGTCCCTTGGGTAACCCAGCCAACTATCCTTTCGCTACTATTGAGCCCGAAGAGGCCAGAGTGATTGTGCCATCGCCAAGATTCGAGAAGTTGTGTGAGTTGTACAAGCCAAAGAGCGAGGTGCCAGCCTTCATGACCATCTACGACATTGCTGGTTTGACCAAAGGTGCCCACGCCGGTGAAGGTTTGGGTAACAATTTCTTAGCCAACATCAGAGCCGTTGATGCTATTTTCCAAGTCGTCAGGTGCTTCGAGGACTCTGAAATCATCCACATCAACGATGAAGTCAACCCAGCCGCAGACTTGGACATCATCCGTGACGAATTGAGATTGAAAGACATTGAGTTTGCTACCAAGCACTTGGAAGGCATTGAGAAAATCACCAAGAGAGGCGGCCAGTCCTTGGAAGTCAAGAACAAGAAAGAAGAGGCCGAGTTGGTCAAGAGAATCATCGGTATGTTGGAAGAGGGCCAAAGGGTCGCCAACCAGAAATGGACCCAAAAAGAAGTTGAGGTCATCAACAGTATGTTCTTATTGACTGCCAAACCTTGTATTTATTTGATCAACTTGTCTGAAAGAGACTACATCAGGAAAAAGAACAAGCACTTGTTGAAAATCAAAGAATGGGTCGACGCCAACTCCCCCGGTGATATCATTATCCCCGTGTCTGTTTGCTTAGAAGAAAAGTTGGCTCTGATGGAGACCGACGAGGAAAGAGACGCTTACTGCAAGGAAATTGGCGCCACTTCCGCTTTGCCAAAGATCATCACCACCATGAGACAGAAATTGGACTTGATTTCGTTCTTCACCGGTGGTCCCGATGAAGTCAGAGAATGGACCATCAGAAGATTCTACACTGCTCCTCAAGCTGCCGGTACCATTCATACTGATTTGGAGAGAACTTTCATTTTGGCACAGGTGATCAAGTACGACGACTTGGTTGAGTACGGCGACGAGCCCAGCGTCAAGTCTGCTGGTAAGTTGTTGCAAAAGGGTAAAGACTACTTCGTCGAAGACGGTGATATTTTGTACGTCAAGGCCGCCGAAGGTAAGGCTCGTTAATGATAATATCATGGGTACGTGTGAGTGTAGACGAAGGGACTGGAAGAAACGAAGAGACCGGTGCCATGTAGCGCTTTGGCATTCTCGGGTTGTGGCTCGATGGGTCGAGCGGCAGTCTGCTTGCATTTGGCATGGCTGCGAAAGGCCTGGAGGATTGCAGAGACCGCAGCCCGAGCCAGCGGAGCCAGTGAAGGCACCAAGGGAGAACAGAGAGCGGCGGGCCTGGATAGAATCGGACTTGCCTGGAGACCAACAAGTGAGGTTCCACGCAGTGCCGCCTGGACATGGAGTCCAGCCAGGAGCTCTCGTGCACAAGAGCAAGAGGCAGAGGACCGCAGCCCGAAGGCCGAAGACCCACTAGCCTCTGGCTGCTGGGTTGAGCTCGCCGCAAGCGGCGCTGCAGTGCTTGATCCGGGCACTGACAAGACGGTCTCGCTTATCGGCCGGTGGCTGAGCCGCCAGCCCCACCACGACCGGCTGGGAGGCCAAAGCAGGCCATAGCTCAACCGCCAATGCGTTTAGCAACCCCCCGGCCAAGCGCGTCGGCAGAGCATGCGTGGGCACAATTTGCAGCCAGCCGGCTGCGCCCGCGGCGGGCTGTGCCCTGCGCACACGAGGCCGGGCCGGCGCCGGCCCAACCTAATTCCCTGTCACAAGACAACCACGCCAGCACACGGCACCAGATCTGGCGGCGGCGATCCAGGCGGCGTTTGGGCCGGCGGTGGGTGACAGAAACCGGCCGCGGTGCACCACCCGTGCCTCCCCACGTGCATTGTCCCGTAAGCCTTGTTCGAGGTGAATAATGGAGATAATGGCCCCAGGGCCCGGACAATACAGGGCGTCGAACAACCGCCGATTCATCTGTTTATATATAATGCCCCCCGTCGCCGGTTGAGAGCTCGCTGTCGTATATTTCACCACGCGCCCTCTGCCTCCCGCCGCCACCAGCCCAGATCAGGCCCCGTTGCGCCCATCTGCCATCAGTCCATTCTCACTGGACCCTGTGAAACTACAGCCAAGCGAGCGTACGCCAAACCAGTTCCAGGAGCCCCGAGCGTACAGGCCACAAGACCCTACGGATCCCGCTCTGCCAAGAGGTCCGCCGTACTGAAAATAGGTTTTTCATCGCCATCTGCCAATAGGCCCCAGTAGTACTGCCCTAGTGCCAATACTGCCAGCTACTCCAACAGGTGCTCCCACAGACGCTCCACACAAGCACCTCCACCCCAGCATGCCCAAATGAGGTTCAGTTTGAAACGAGCTTTGCTATTTGTGGCCACCGCCACCACCTTCATCGTGTGCCTCATCCTCTTCCAGTACTACCGGGCCGAGCCCGGCTTGTTCGAGGGCCGCTACATCGAGTCGCTCCAGAGACGGTTCGACGCCGACGCCTTCGTCGCCCACGATGAGTACATCAGAGACAGAATCCACTACTCCAAGTACCAGTTCGGGTACATGGACCAGTTCCGCCAGCACGTCCGCAAGAGCGGCGCCGGCAAGCACTTGGCGTCCGACGTGAGCCTCGACAGCTTGCCCCAGAAGTGTGACGCGTTGTTCGGCTTGTTCGACGAGTTGCACCCGGACTACCGGTTCCAGTTCTTCGCCGACAAGCACCAGTTGTACGACAAGGCCGTCGACAAGAAGGAGCTCTTCTTCCTCAAGAGCTTCGTCGAAATCGGCGAGAAAATGAAGGAGGTCGAGTTCTCGGCCACCGTCAACAACACCATCAACGAGGTGTTCCAGCAGAAGGTGTTGCAGACGTTCGGCACCGACCAGGCCATGGCCGACACCATCACCATGATGCGGCTCTACGGCCAGTGCTTCCTCAACCACCACGAGTGGCACGACAAGGTGCTCGCCACGGGGCAGAACCGCCGCTGGTTCAACCGGTTCTTCAAGAAGTTCTTCTTCTACTTCAGCGACCAGCTCCCCACCTTCACCCGCGGCGACGACTCGGTGTCGCTCCAGAACCAGTTCCCCGTGTTCAACGACGACGCCAGCTTCACGGGCAACACCCACATCTACGACCCCGAGAAAGAGAACTTGATCGAGTTCGTCCGCAACAGGTCCAGCGGCAAGGGCATCGTCATCTCTGCATCCACCAAGTTCACCCGGGACATCATCAAGTTGATCCGGGTGCTTCGGGCCTTGAACAACCGGCTCCCGGTGCAAATCGTGTTCAAGGGAGACTTGAACGTCCGCAGCCAGAACTACATCAAGGCGGCGGCCCAGGCCGACCCCGAAGTGCTCTTCAGCCGCGAAATGTCCCCCGACATCAACTTGGTGCTCCCCGAGTTGAACGTGCTCGAGACCGCCCGCAAGTACGGCTCGTCGTTCCCCAAGCAGGACGTGTGGTTCGTCGACTTGCTGCCCGTCATCTCCAAGGACAACAAGTTCTTGTTCAGCGGGTACCACAGCAAGGTGCTAGCGTTGTTGTTCAACTCGTTCAAGGACGTGATGCTCTTGGACGCCGACGCCGTGCCGTTGGTGAAACCGGAGGACTTCTTCGAGTTGGAGCAGTACATCAAGTCGAAAACGGTGTTCTTCTTGGACCGCTCGTTGAGGGACACCAACGACTTCATCGAGACCAACTTCTTCACCAAGCTCATGCCCACGGCAGACACCTACAACGATAAGCCCACCATCGACTCGCTCTTTGGCATCAAGCCCATCACAGAGAAGACCCTCAACAACCCTTACATGAAGGGCTGGAGACACTCGATGGAGGCCGGCATTGTCGCCATCGACAAGCAGGAGCACTTGACCGGGGTGTTGATGACGTTGCCCTTGGTTCTCTGGAGCGACCCCGTCAAGTCGTCGATCTGGGGCGACAAGGAGATGTACTGGCTCGGGCTCTCCATGGCGGGAGACGAGAACTACGAGTTCAACAAACACAAGGCCGCCAGCGTGGGCGAGTTGAGCGAAGACCCCAAAAAGAAGTACTACCCGGAGTCCAAGGCCCGCGAAGTCTGCTCCACCCACCCGGGCCACATTCACGAGACCGGGGTTCTCCTTTGGATCAACTCGGGGTTCAACTTCTGCAAGAAGAACGGCTACTTCAGCGACAAGTCCAGCTTCCCCTTCAGTACGTTCGCCAACGAAGAGCTCCAGAACCTCTACCGCAATCCATTGAGAATAAGACACGCTTTGGTGCCGCCGGTGGCTCCAGACATCAGAGGCATTGGCAGCCCGATCAACACCCGGGAGGAAGACGCCATCGTGAAAACATGGGTGTTCCAAAAGGGCGACATTGACGACGGCGGACTCAAAGGCGATGCCTCTCAGATCACCGACAGAGACCCAATGAAAGGATGGGTGAAGAGCGCCATCTGCACCAACTACTACTACTGTGCGTACGACTACATCAACGCTCCAGAAGTGGCATCTGACCCCAACTCGCCTTTGAAAGCGGTCGACACCGGCAAGTTGTTCACCTTCGACGAGAACATGGGCGAGTACTTCGACTACATCGGCAAAGTGTGGGTCACGGGCAACAGCAGAACCGTGCCGAAGTCCAAGGCCGAAAGGGAGAAAGAAAAGGAGAAGAAGAAACAGGAGGAGGCCAAGAAGGAGGAGGAGGCCAAGAACCAGCAGGACGAGAAACGGGGCAGCTCAACGGACTACACAGAGGAGCAGGACCTCGGGCCCCAGCCCCCACCAAAGCCGGTGCCCAACTTCATTAACGTGGACGACATCATCCGCCACATGCAGCAGAAATCGGCCTCAGAATAGCCTGTTGGCCCCAGGATATCTTATAGACATAATGTATATTCATGTTAGCTTTTTTTCGATATTAAGATTGAGTCTTCAGCACTGTTAGGCTATTTCTTCACCGACAAGGTGACGGCAAGCGAGCCCATCGACCGTCTGAGGAACTCGGCGCCGTCGACAAGCACCCGGTCGTTGTCGGTGACGCTCTCGTCAAGCACCTGCTCGATTCGCTGTTTGAGCTTGGCCCGCTCCTCGTCCGTCAAGTCGGTGATGTACGATCTGGTGGCCCAGTAGTCGTAGACATTAGACCTCTTGATGAGGTTGGTGTAGTAGTACCACAACTCGTGTTCGATGGGCGTGAAGAAGTCGTTCTGCTTGGCGAGAACCTGTCTCCACACCCCGTGGCGGAACTGGGGGACCTTGGTGTCGTACTTGTACGCCTCGAACGCCGCTTTCCGGGACCACAGGGCCTTTCCGTACACCGCCTCTGCCACCTGGAACGCCTTGTCCTTGGAGTCGGGCACCGACTGGATGACCTTGTGGGCGGCGGCCTGCGCTTCCTCGGGCACCGAGTCCTTGTCGAAGATGAACTGGTACTGGGGCGCCGTGGAGTCCACGGCAATGTGGCTGTTGGCAATGGGCACGTCGTAGTTCCAGATGAGGCCAAGATGGCCCTCGGGCTTCAAGATCCGGTGCAACTCCTTCAACGACTCCTGGTCGCTGAACCAGTGGAACCCCTGGGCCACCAACACGGCGTCCACCGACGAGTCCGGGAGCGGGATCAGGTAGGAGGCGGCCCCAATCGTCTGGACCTGCGGGAAGTTCTTCTTGAGGGTGCTGAGCATCCCCAGCGACGGCTCGACGGCAATCAAGCTGTTGCCCCAGCCGGCGTCCACCAAGTTCTTCGTGAACTTACCAGTGCCAGCTGCTAGTTCGACGATCTTCTTCTCGGTGAAGTACTCCGACTGGGACGCCAACTTCATCTTGATGAGCATCTGGCGGGTGAGCTCCGGCGAGAAGCTGGGACGGAACACGTCGTACAGCGAGTGGTTCGAATTGAACGAGCTAAGGGCAATCCTGTTGGCTTTGGACATGGTGTGCAAGAATAAAGAGCGGGTGTAAACTAAAAAATGCCGCTGGGGATTGGCCGCCATTTATACTTTTTTCCCCGAGAATTCGAGATTTCCTTAGATTGTGTGGCTGCAACCCAGCCAGATCTGGGACCATTTTCGGCCGTTTGAAGCCGCCAGCGGCCGCCGGAGCCGCCCGCTTTCCACGCCCGGCAGGTGCAGCTCGACTGGATTTGGCTTGCAACTGCTGAGCTGGGTTTCGAATTTGCAGCCGCCCCAGATCTCATTTATGTAGCAAAAACAGAACAAAAAGCTGGGCATGTTCATAGGATAAGGCGCTCGCGAACACCTTCTCATTGTATTACTAATGGCCCAGTGCCTTTCTCCTCTTTTTGCTGGAGTGGTGCTATTGTTTGGCCATTTATGGAATTTCTCGGAGAAAACTCCGAGACTCGTCTCCGAACTTCTATTTTCTGTATGCTCGTATATTCTAATCCATATGCAATCGTTTCTCGTAAATATATAGGTGGAGTCATCTCAAGGCGATCCCGTAGCCGGCGGCAAAGTCGTGCACTAGCTTGGTGTTGATGGGGTCCTGCAACAACAGGAAGGAGCGGCTGAAGTCGGCAAGTAGCCGGGCAGTCTGGGCCGGTCCGCCCACCAAGAACTCAAGGAAGTAGAAATTGACCAACTGGGCAGGTCCTTGCTCGAAGCTGACTAGTTTGTTCACCAAGATGCTCAACAAGTCCAGCGATTTCATCAACGTCAATAACTGAATGATCCCAGATAATTGAGCGCCGGAGAACCGGGTCATGTCGGCAACCTTGAGAAACTTGAGGAATGTTTGTAAGTAAAGCGGCACCTGAGTGGCTACGCCCAAACTGTTTCCAGTCCGGGCGGCTCTGGAAAGCTTGCTGATGGCCAACTCGAAGAACTCGGTCTTATTGTTCAAAATGAGTCCCTGGTTCTGCTGGTATATCCGCACCATCTTGTCGATGGAGCCTCCAATGAGGAACTCGTTGGTCAACTCGTTCAAGTCGTTGAACTGGTTCGTGTAAGTCTCCAGCCACTCTCCGCCAATGAGTGCCTTCATCAACTCGGCGTGTTTGTATAGGTCGTGGACGTCACGATACTTGTGAGCCACGGGGGCAAACTTCTGCAAGAGAACGTCAAAGGAGCCTTGGTGAATGTAGTATTTCATGAATATCTGGAGTAAGTCCTCTGACTCCATCATCACCCGTTGTCTGTTGGACAAGTGCTTCATTTTGCCATGGAACAACTCAGTGAAGTCGTCTGTCTTATTCAAATCTAAAAGCGCAGTGCCAACGGTGAGAAAGTACTTTCTGTCTTCAGAGCGGTTCAAGTCGATGGGGTCGATAAGAATAGCACGGTGCTGCTGGAGCAAGCCGTATACCTTGTCGAACTGGTTTCTGTTCATCAAGTTGAGGAAGAAAATGTTGACCCAGTCAAAACTGCTGTTCTGGAGAAAAAACTCAAAGTTGTCCAGTACAAGCTTGTTGAAGTACTTGTTTGGGGAGCCGGCAAGGCATTTCATAAGACTGGTCACGATAAAGTCCTCCTGGACCAATGCACTGTTTGTAGCCACTAGATACTTGATGAAGTGAATGTTTATCTTGTCAACATTGTATTTGACGGCACGCTCGATAATTTGAACCTTGAGGGTATCGTCGAAGTTCAGTGCCATGAGTCTTGCGAACAAGTCTTCAATCTTGATCACCAGATTGTTCTCCAAGATTTCAGTCAAAAATCTTTGATTCATGATAATCGACCAGGTGTGCTCGTTGAACTTGTAGCCTTTCTTGAAGAAGTCAATGAACTTTCCCAAACCAGCCTGGTAGTTGATGTTGAGGAGAGGGCTTAAATTCAAGTTGTAGTCCATGTCGATCATTTCGACAGGAATCTCGTTGTTGTCGATAGAAATCGACATATCGTTGAGGTATCTGCAAGCATCAATGACGTCTCTGGAAAACTTGAAGCCGTCCAAAGACTTTGCTGTGTCAACCAAGCTGACGAACTTCAGCTTCAAGTCACTAGTAAAGTGGACGAGCTCCTCATTCAAGTTCAAATAGTGATTCTCGGAATCTTCGAATTCCTTAATCATGTACGAAAAGTACTGTAAAACTTTGAATAGTCTAGCAGGGTCTTGCTGCAAGCCATTGGCTTCAACGAGACCCATCAAGGCTCGTGACACGCTGACCAATCCGTAGATATTGTCAGAAGCCAAATCGAACTTGGAGAAAGCTTTGTTAATCATCACTGACTCCAAAATCAAATCAACTGGGTTCATACCAGGCGCCTCACCCAACAAGAACGGAGACATTTCAGTCACGAAATAGTTTAAGAACTTGGAATCTTGCTCGTAGTGGCTAGACTGAGACTCAATCAAGGACCACATCAAACTATAATAATAGTTGTTCTGATTGACTTTGCTACCTTGGTAAAGATAAGAGCAAAGTTTCTTGAGGATGCTAATATCAAAGACAGCGTGGTTCTTGAGCATGATTTCCTTGATCAATTGGAAAACCCTTTCGTGGTCACCGCTGTCGATGGACAACAGAAGGAGGTAGTCACGACATTGAATCTTCTTATTGTTGAGGACCAATGAGGTCAAGTTCGGCTCTCCCTTGTAGTTCTGGTAATCCTTCCTGATAGCCAAACGATCGTATAGTTCCCAGACGATGGAGTAAATTCTAGACTGAGTTCTGTTCAAAGTATTAAACTTCTCTTGGTCCATCTGCGTGCTATTCCTCTCGTACTCGTTGAGATTGTACTGGTTGAGGAACCCAACTATCAACTCGTTGTAGAATCTGACGGACATTTCAGGAATGTACGGAATTTCCACAAACTTCTGCAATAGGTTGTAGGCCTTATATAGTCCAGCCGGGGTGTCATCAATGAGTGACTCCAAGTAGACTGAAATCAAGTCACTGACGGCCGCTTTCGGGGCTTCTTCGCCAGAGTCGATGGAAAGCTTGTAGTCGGACAAAATGTCATCCAAAAACTTTGTTGCCACGCCAAAATTGTCAGTTCTGGCTAATGCCTGAATGAGTACCGTGTAGATTTGGTACTCGAATTGCTTGAACGCAACGTCCTTGTTCAATTGCTGTTTGAAGTTCCCGTAGACGGAGAGGATGAAATCGTATGCTTCATTTTTATCCAACTTAGCGTGCTTGGTTAATCCTATGAGGCTGACGTAGTACTGGGGATCAGTGCAGGCGATATTGTACACGGAGAATATGTGCTGGAGCAACTGTGGAGTGATCAAATTAGGATAAACCGCCAAAACCGACACGAACTTGGGCAATACCACATTCAAGTCAAGTTCGTTCTGCTTTTGAATCGACATGAAGATATCAATGCCGATCTGGCAGAACTCTTGTGCCTTCATGTACAATTCGTTGTAGACGGCCTGCGGCACTTTGGAGAAGTTGGCTGTTTCGATGCACTCCAAGCTTCCCCTGAAGATGCCGTCCAACACGATGCTGTAGGTGGTTGAAGTCGGCTTAAGGTGAGGTGCGGAAACCGCTGACTGGAGGATGTCCTGGTACACCGTGAGTAAACAGGTGAGTCTAGACTCGATGGCATCCAACGTTTTCTCGCCGTTGTCCAAAGCTCGTTCGTTGATCGAAGACAACACAATGTTGAACACGTTGATGGAAGGAAGCTCGATTTCGTTTCTCTTGAGCGCCTGGTAGAGCGGGTATATTATGTTCAAGTCGGCTGGCGTCTGGCTGCTGTTGTAGGCGTTGACAATCAGGGCCACCTGGGTTCTGGAGAATGACGACTCGAACGAGTCGGTCTCCACCGCGTCTGTGGCGAGCTCGGCCACCTCCGCCTCAGAAACGAGCTCTTTTGGCGCCTTGCTGGCGGTGGAGTAGGCCCGGGTGAAGTTGGGCGACGGCTTGAGGATCGAAAGCGTGGACAAGTACGTGCGCGAGAGACACTTGAGGTAGTTGATGTTGTGGTAGATGTCCTGGTTGACCTTGGAGATGAAGAAGCCGGAAGGCTCGTCAAGCTCGGGCTCTTCTGCCACCCCATGGAGCGGGTCGTTGAAGTTGAGCCGGTGCTGTTTCTTCTTCTTCCGCTCGGTCTCGTGGCTGAATAAAGTGTAGTAGATGCCGTAGTGGCCGCTGTCGATGCTCAAGTAGCGGTTCTTGGTGCTGGAAGGATGGGGGTTGCTGTCCACCCACTTGTTGGCAAAGAAGTTGTCAAAACGAGTCACCGCATTGTTGTTGAGATACGGGTACGAGCTCAGAAAGAACGAAAGGTTCCGCCTGCTCTGCTTGGCCAGCTTAATGAACGTGGCGAACACCATGGTGGTGCAACAGAGAAGATAAAGAGTGGATTAGCGGAATAGATCGAAAGTTAGAATGAGTCAATCAAATCTGGAGTTGATTTTTTTTTTTATTTCGCCTCTTTTATGGATGGCGGAAATTTTTAATTTTCCGGTAGTGCGGAATTTGCCGGATGAAGCCGGGTAAAACATACGAGGCTCTACAATTACAAGCCCGCTGAATGGCCAGCACGGTTGCAGCCGTTTTGTGGGGGACGCTTTAGCAGCCGCTCCAGGGGTTGCGAGTGGCTGATAGTTAGCTGGCTCTGGTCCTGGCGTCTTCCTCTTGCTGCCTGGCAATGTCTGTGTGTCTGCCTGTGTCTGGCCGGGGTTTGGCTGGTCAGACATGGCAAACTCCGACAGCAAGCTGCAAAATTGTAAGCCAAAGCCCGCTACGACAACAACCAGGTGTTAGTATGTCCTGTCCGTTTATTTCCGTATAAATAGTAGTGCTGGAAGCCAGCTGTTTATGTGCAGTGGTGGGTGTGTGCTGTAAGTCTGCCTGGCCAAATCTGCCGGGCAATGTCACTGTTCGTGCAACGACAACTCGAGAATCTTCTTCAACTGCTCTTCCTCATCATTGACCTGTGTCATGTCGCGCGAGCTCGAGCCCTGCGGCTGTGCCGCCGGCGCGTGCTGTTCACGAGACATCTGGAGCACTCGGCTCAATTCTTCGTCGTCGCCGTTGTCTTCGTTTTTCTGCTTGTAGCTCTGGCTGAGCGCTAATGCCATCGTCATTTCCTCGTCCTCGTCGTCGTAGCAGTCTCCGTTGTACTTGTCGAGGAGCCGGTGGGCCGCCTGCTGCGTGTGCTGCTCGAGATCGAACTCGTACATCTGGTCCTTGATGTTTTGGTACGAGATCTGCTTGTTGGACACCTGGGTGCCGGTGGCCAGCTTCTTGCGGGCCTGGACGCTCTGCTGGCCCACGCCCAACTGGAAGTACTGCACCGCGTCGCCGCAGACAATCACACCGTTGGTCATGCGCTGGTCCGGGTTGAGCTGGATGTCCTTGGTCGGGATCACGTTGGTGTACAAGTGGGTGTATTTCTTGGGCCACTTCACCAGAATCTCTCTCAAGTACTCGCCCGTGAACACGTTGTAGATGTCGGCAAACCCGTTGTAGCCCGCCACCGCCACCACGCAGCTGTTGAGGGCCACCGCGGTGACGGGCACCACGTCGGGCGGGAGCACCGGGTGGTACTTGCTGAACACGGGCTCGATCACCGTCTGCACCTTGATGGCCAGCTCCTCGGCCCGCACGTCCCACACCACCACGGTGCCGTCGGAGAGCACGTTGGCGTAGAACAAGCTGTCGCCGCCGACCAAGTCGCGGTCTTGCAGCAGGAGCCGGGCGTCGCTGGCGGTCTGGAGCCGGCCCCGCAACACCACCACTTGGTTCGGGAGCAGGAGCCGGCGGAGCTTGATGCCGCTGGGGTCGGTGTAGTTGACCACCGTGACGGCCGACTCGTAGCTCACCACCACGTTGCAGCCGCCAAAGTCGACGTCCATGTGGCAGTCGGAGAACTCGGCCACCTCCACGTCCAACGCCACCTGGGTGACCTCGAAGCCGCGGTAGGCGATCAAGAACACCAGGGACTGGCCCAGGGCGATGATCCAGCGCCGAAAGTCGGACCGCACGTGCACCACCGGCTCCGGCACCTGCACCGTGTGCACCAAGCGGCCGGCGGCGGTCCACAACTGGACGCGGCCACCGACGGTGGCCGACACCACGTCGGCGGCCTCGCGGTGCTTGTCGAAGCGGGGGTTGACGGCGGTGCTGGAGACCGGGTCGCTGCCGGCGGCGCTGGCGGCGTCCTCGTCGATGAGCCGCGTGAGCGAGAGCCGGCTGGTCCCGGACAGCGTCGAGGTGATCAAGTTCTTGAGGTAGAGCTCGCCCGACGCCCGCCCCACCACCAAGTGGGTCCAGTTGAGGGCATAGCTGGTGATGTTCGACAACTGGTGGCTGCCCGGGATGAACGTCTGGCTGCGGCCGGTGGCCAAGTTCAGAATCGACACGTTGCCCGTCAACCGCAGGAACGTGAGCAACTTGTCCTGGTCAAAGTCGGCCATGACGTGGTCGACAAACCCGTACTCGTTGTTGAGAAGCTGGTAGTGCCGGTGCACCGCCTGGCCCTTGGCCCAGCGCCGGTGCACGGTGGCACGCAGCGCGTACTCCACGGGCCAGAGCCGCAGGCCCAGCTGCGACGGGAACCGGGCGCCGGTGCCGAACCGGGCCTGGAACGACCGGGTCCAGGTGGTCTTGTCGGACACGGCGTGGTGCCAGTGGCGGCACACGAGCCGGAGCCCGCTGAGCTGCGACGGGTCGAGCTGCGCGAATATCTGCACCAACACCTCGTGCGGGAGCTCGTTGATGCCGGCCCGTCTGTCCATGGCGTTGCGCTGATGCTAAACTGGGTAGAGTGGTAGCCTGTTGCAAGAAACGAATGCGATTTAATGGCAAAAAATGGATCTCGAAAGCGCGCCCGTACACCCCGCTCGGGATACAGAAATCACCAAATTTAGGTGAAAAATTTTCGAAACCACTCCCGCCATGGCCGACCCCGAAGAACCCCGGACCATTGCGTTCCAGTTCCTGATGCCCGCGTGCCTCGCGGGCCCGCCCGTGCGGATCCACGCCGCCAGCACCGAGACGGTGGGCGACGTCCGGCAGTCGCTCTCGCTCGTGGCCCAGTGCCAGCACTTGACCAGCTACCACATTGTGGCCGGCCCGGTGAAGATCACCGAGGCGTTCGACGACTCGACCCCGTTGGCCGACGTGTTCGCCGCGTTGCTGATGCCGCCGGCGCCCGAGACGGTGTCGTGGGCATTGGCCGAGAAGCCGTACACGCTAAGTGCCGTCTACGACCACTTGCTCAAGTTCAGAGAGCTCATTGGGTTGCATTTCCTCGACCGGGCCGCGTTCGACCTCGGCGTGGACTCGGGCGCCTCCAAGTTCAACACGGTGCCCTTGGCGCCCGTCCGGGCGCCGGAGGCCGAGCAGAAAGACAAGGAGGACAAGCCTGAGCTCACGGCCGACCAGAAGGCCGCCATCTTGGGCTCGGCCGACGCGCTCTTGGCCGGCCCGGCCCAGTCGCTCGCCCAGCACGGCTCGTTCGCCCACGCCACCAGCGGGCTCAAGAGCCCGGTCAAGTCGTTGTCGCTCTCGCAGTGGTACCCGGTGCCGCCCGTGCAGAAGGCCCGGGGCGACCAGCTCTACCTCACGTTGCAGACGCTCGAGGGCGAGACCTACAGCATCACGTGCCACGTGCTGGGGTTCTACGTCAACAGCGCCTCGACGGCCCGGTTCAACCCCGCCATCAAGGTCAACGAGAAGGGCCGGTTCCACAAGAGCTTCGTGTTGTTCCAGTTGGTGGACTCGCTCTCGCCGCTCTTCGCCAAAACGATGGCCGACAACAACCGGTTGTTGAGCGAGTCGGCCGCGTACCCGGAGGCGTACCTCTTGCCCACCAACACTCACTTGGCGTACCCGTGGTTGGCACAGGGCGACGACGGCGCCGTCAAGCCCGACGTGTTCCGCACCCAGTTGGCCGCGGTGGCCTACGGCGTCGACGGCAGCGACTTCGTCAAGGACTGGAACGACGACTTCCAGTCCATCAAGGAGTTGCCCAAGTCCACCATCAACGAGCGCATCTTGCGCGAGCGCTTGATCAACAAGTCGCTCTTTGAGTTCAAGAAGGTGGCCACCGAGTCGGCCATCGACATCGTCAAGGGCAACTTGGCCCCGTTGAACCCCAACGAGACCGCCGACCGCCAGATCTACCTCAAGAACGGCATCTTCTACTCGTTTGGCGTCAACGCTACCGGCGCGTTCGACGCCTCGGGCGGCGACGAGGCCGCCAGGTACGCCGCCTCCAAGGACTTGGTTGGCGTCAAGGTGTTGAACGCGGTGGACGCCGACGGTATCCACAACTTGGTCACCTGCATCGTCGACTACTTGGGCGAGCGGGTGATCTGCCAGGCGCCGGTGCCGGGCATCTTCAACAGCCCCGAGCCGGCCGAGGAGCCCGACGCAGGCGACCTGGAGAAAGTGTCGTACGGCTTGACCACCGACCGGACCCGGGTGTTGGCCGACGCCAGGTTCAACCAGGCGTTGAAGCCGGTGGCCGAGGCGTTGCACTTGAAGCCCCACGCGGTCGAGCTCGAGTCGGGCGCCAAGTCCACCGCCGAGTTGGTCACCTCCAAGGACATCAAGGGTATCGTGGGCACCGACGAGCGGAAGTACGTGATCGACCTCTACAGAACCACCCCCGTCGACATTGAGTTCATCGAGTCCCACTGCACCGACCGCCAGGACTCGTACCCCCACTCGGAGCCCGTCATCCGGCACGAGGCGGTCGAGGAGTGGTACAGACGCAAGGTGGCTGCTTTCTTCAAGGCCGAGACCGAGCGGTTGGAGAAAGAGGGCAAGACGTTCGACACCAAGGAGGGCGAGAAGCCCCAGATCGCCATTCCCTACGACCAGATCGTGATCAACCCAGACGCCTTCACGGGCGTCAACGAGGCCCAGGAGGACCGGGAGGACGTGCGGTACATCTCCAAGTTCATCAAGGAGAAGTTGGTGGACGAGTTCTTGAACGACCTCGCCAACGTGATTGTGCCTTTCGACGGCAGCAACTTGACCCAGCTTCTCCACAGACAGGGCATCAACATGAGGTACCTCGGCTACGTGGCCGAACAGTGCCGGGCGAAGGCAGAAGAGCAGGCGCAGAAGGACGAGCAGAACGTCAAGCAGAACTTGGCTGCGGCCGAGCAGAAGAAGCTCGACGACGAAAAGAAAGAGAAGGAAGAGGAGAAGGACAAGGAAGAAAAGGAAGAGAAAGAAGAGAAAGACGAGAAGGACGAGAAGGAAGAGAAAGAGTCGGCTTTCAAGGTGTCCAGCTACTTGGCCCACTTGAACGCTCTCCACAAGATCTGTCTCCAGGAGATGATCGCCAGAGCTGCCAAACACTTGTTGCGCAAGCTCGGCAAGTCGGTCCCCGTGTACCTCAAGCAGCACTTTGTCGCCCACTTCCACAACTGTTTGTTTGGGCAGCAAGTTTGCTCTGAGCCTGAGATTGTCATTGACGAGGTGTTGAAGTCGTTCTACTCGGAAGAGGAGTTGGACTTCACCAAGTTGAATGCCGCTGCCGTGGCCCAGTTGGTTGCCCAGGAAGTGTTTGTGAGGTTCAGATACAAGTTGCCCGCCAAGTGGACCGAAGAGATCAGACCCGTGCAGCTCTTCAGAGAGATTGCCGTCAAGTTTGGGATCCAGTGGAAGGCCCAGGACTACGGCTTCACCAAGCAGTCTTTTGACGCTCTCAAGCAGAAGCTGGCGGTGGCCACCCAGACCGTCGCATCCAAGAGCTCCAAGAAGAACAAGAAGAAGAAGGAAGACCAGATCGTGGAGTCGGTGCAGCCCCGTAGCACCGTTTTCGTGGCCGACGACATTGTCAATTTCGTCCCAGTGGTGAAGGACTCTAGCTACAAGGCCACCTTGCTCGAGGAGATCTACGAGACCGCCAGAGCCCAAATCTACAAGGACGAAAAGGACATTGGCCTCAACTTGTTGAACGAATTGGCCTCCATCTACGAGCAGATCTACGGCAGCGTGCACCCGGAAACCACCCGGTTCTCTTCGCTTTTGGCCCAGGCGTACGCCGAGTTGGGCTTCAAGTCCGAGGCTTGCACGGTGGCCCGGAAGTCGTGTCTTTTGAGTGAACGGGTCAGTGGGTTTGACTCGTTTGAGACCATCACCCGCTACATCAATGCCGCGTTCCTCGAGGCCAACAACGACGACTTGTCGAGCGCCTTCACGTTGTACGCCAAAGCGCTCCAGGACTGGGGCTTGGTGTACGGCGAAGGGCACCCGTCGTCGGTCAACACCTTGTCCAACTTGGCGGAAGGGTTGTCTGAGCACAAGTTGTTTGACCAGGCCTTGAAATACTACCAAAAGGCCATCGAGGTGTCGGACAGCTTCAACGGCGAGGGCTCGTCCATCAGCACCATGCTCCGGTACAAGTACGGGATCACGTTGTTGCAGAAGGGCGGCTACCAGGAGGCGTTGGCGGTGTTTGAGAAGACCGGCGATGCGCTCGTCAGATTGGTGGGGCCCCACGACCGCTTGACCAACGAGGTGCTTACCTTCGTGGCAAACATCAAGACGTACTTGGCGTACAACCAGCACCAGGCCGCTGAGAAGAAGAAGGTGTTGGCGCAGCAAGCCAGCGCCAACAAGGGCAAGTTCAAAGTGAGCTCGGTCGGGCAAGAGCAGCCGGCCAAGGCCAAGGGCAAGAAGAAGAAGAACGGTGCGGTGGAGTCCAACCCCGAGATTGCTTCCCGGTCGGTCGACGACATCTTGAGCTTCATTGAAGGCGGCAGCAGCGGCAAGAAGAAGAAGTCCAAGAAGTAACCTGTAATTAGCTGTAAATAGAATCAGACTTAGTCAAACGGTGTAGTTGTTGTGTGAGACGGCCCCAGGGCTGCTGAAGCGGCAGGTGGTCAGTTTTAAGGTGGTGATGGTTTTGCATTTTTGGCGAGTTTAGTGATTTTGCCGAAATTTGTAATTTTTCGCAGCAATTGCTTGACCTGAGTGGGGCGAAGATGAAGAGTATCGAGGAGCAGGAAAAAGGGCAGAAAGAGCAGGAGAAAGCTGGGTTGGCTCAGTTGAACCATGTAGCAGAGGGTCGCTAGACTGTTGTTCTGGGTTGGTCGCAGGGAAACGGTGCAACTAGCCATCACAGCTGTTGCTAGGAGAAGAAGGCAAGCCGTAGAGTGGCCATTGGGGCCGGACCCATCCGGCTGAACGACAACGTCGACGTCTCCAGAAAGCTACAACCTCTTACTGGGGTAGCTCTCAAACCAACGAGGTCAGAGGACAGAGATGGCGGAGCGCACAGCGTATAGAGGCAGTCCGGGCTAATCGTCTGCCTGCTCTTCCAGCTTTCAGGCACTACCCACTGGACGTCTACGTTCGGTTGGGAAGTAAGCCTTTGGGCAGTTCCTGAGCAGTCTCCGGGCACCCAAGAAGCGTTTTGCAGTTCGTGAGCAGTCTAAGAAGCGTTTTGCAGCTCACGAACAGTCTAAGCAGCGGTTTGCATGAGCAACTCGACAGTCACGGCAGCTCGTTCCTGGGAAGTGCTGCAGCAAGGCAGTTTCCGGCCTGGTTCTACGGGGCAGACGGCGATATATTCATAACTAGTGCTTGTGAGTATGTACATCATGGTTTTGGGCGCCCTCGGGGTGCTTGAACAGAATGAACACCGAGCGGACGAACTTGTCGTTCTCGCGGATGGCGGCGGCCAAGCGGGACTCGGCCCGGTTCAACTCGGGGAGGGTGATGTCGGCGCGGGCGGCGTCGAGCTGGGCGTAGATGTTGGTGTTGGCGCCCAGGGACATCACCGTCAACACCAGCAACGAGAAGTCGGCCGGGGCGAGCGCCGCGAGCTCGGTGTCGATGATGTCCTTGACCTTGTCGTAGGGCTCGCTGCCGACGGGCTCGCCGCGGTCGATGAGCTCGTTCCAGGACGCCACGAACGTGCCCCAGCCGGCGCGGATGATGAGAAGCGACACGAAGAGGCCGCCGATGGAGTCGAGCCACGCCACGTTGAACACCACGCCGCCGGCCACCGTCAAGAGCGCCACGAGCGCCGTCAACGAGTCGACCCGGTGGTGCCACGCGTTGGCCACCAACACCTTCAGGTTGGTGGCGACGGCCACGTCCATGGTCTTGCGGAACAAGAGCTCCTTGACCACGATGGAGCCGCCGGCGAGCCAGGCGGCGTTGATGTTGGGCACCGTCTGGTGCGCGTGCGCGGCGGCGGGCAACTCGCCCGGCGCGGCCACCGGCGCGTCGCCGCCGGCGAGCGCGCCGTGCGAATGCTGGTGCGAGGGGGCCGCGGCCGGGTCGGCGCCCAACCCGTGCGAGTGCGAGTGCAACTGCAACATGGCGGCGTACTCGTACACCGAGGCGGGCACGGTGAACTCCATGATCTGGAGCAACGACAGCCACCCGACCGACACGCCGGCAAAGAGAAGCACGCCGCTGACCAAGAACGAGCCCACCGTCTCGATCTTGCCGTAGCCCAACGGGAAGTGGGTCGGCGAGCCCACCCGGCTGGCCACGTTGACGGTGGCGAGGGTGAGGAAGTCGGCGAACATGTCCGACACCGAGTGGATGGCGTCGGCCACCAACGCCTGCGAGTGGAAGTAGACGCCGCCAATGCCCTTCGACACCACCATGGACACGTTGACCAAGAGGCCGATCCAGGTGATGCGGACGGCCGGGTTCTTGCGGATCAGCGACACGCTGGTGTCGAGGAGCTCGTTGGGCTGCGCGTGCGTGTGGGTGTGGAAGAGCGAGTGGGCGTCGTGGTCGTGGGAGTGGGTGTGGGCCGGCTGGCCGTGGGGGTGGGCCGGCTGGGCGTCGTGGGTGTGGGTGTGGGCCTCAGCCGGTTTGTGGGCCGGCTCGCGGGGCGGCTGCGAGGGCCGTGGCTGCTGCGGTGGCGGCCCGGGCTGGGATTGATGGATCATGATGGAGGAAGAAAAACACCTTATTCTGACTCGAGAACTGGAAATGACACGGGACCGAGCAAAGAAAAACCCGGCCCCGGCGGCCCCGCGGGCGGCCCCAGGCCGGCGGGCGGGCGCGAGCGGCGCCGCAGGCCGCGTCACGCTTCGTAGGGCTAGCATCAGTCGGGAGGCGTGCTGGTGGAGGCAGACGGGCCAGAAGTGGTGTGAAATTGTTGTGCCGACCAGTGCCGAAGTTCTGGGTGTTTGCTCGGCTTGCTATTGGCTGGTGCGAATGGGCCAGAGGAAGCGGCCGGCGGGCAGGCTGGGCGGACGGGTCGCTGGAGCGGGGGCGACAGGAAGCAGGCCGGCGGTGGCAGACACGGCACGCTGGCGGGTCGGGGGCTGAGAGCAGTGGGTGTTGCTGGCGGCCACCGGGTCGCATTTCGCAACTTTCACAAGACACCCACCCGGCACTGGAATGGCTGGCCACACCACGGACACACTACAGGCGACAACTGAGGTGGCTACAGCTGCTTGGAAATGGTACGCTTGACTGCTGGCCGGCCGGCACGAGAGCTGGCACGTACGGTGAAATTGGCCGGTGCGGCTGAGATGGCACGGAGAAAGCTGGGGAGAAAGCTGGGGAGAAAGCTGGCGGAGAAGGCCAGCACGGCGACCCAGCTGTACGTAGACAGCCTTGGGGCTTGAACAGGGCCTGCGGTTTAGAAGGCGCAGACCACCATGGAAGTGCTCACAGTCAAGAGAGCGTGGGCCAACACTCGGTGGAAGCGAGAGAGCAAGAGAGGCAACCAGGACGCGCCAGCTGGCTGCCTCCAGGACTCTGGCAAAGGCTCGCTCGTTGCAATGGCCATTGGGCCGGTCGGCAAACCAGTCTGTCTGCTTGCTCTCTCGAGTCCACCGAGTGCTGGCCTTGCGTCTCGCTTCCACCGTTTGGCTTTCGAGTCACTCCGCCGAGCTTCGTCTGGCAGCCGACCAGAACCATGATAAAGACATTGTTTGCCTCTTGGTGCTCACCGGTGTGCCGCTCGCCTGCGGCCATTGCACCCAGCTCACCAACTACCCAGGCCTGGCCATCGCTCAGCTCGCCTCATTTGTCTCCTTCTGCCCTGACAATCATCTCTCCCGCTACACTCTGTTCTTCGTACATGCATTAGATCCAGCTATTTGGCAAAGAGTTTCTCCAACGCAGCCGTGGACGAAATCTCTTCCTTTTCCTTCAGCTCCAGCTCGGGCTGTTCCTGCCGGTGTTTCTCGGTCTGCTGCTCTCTCTCCTTCTCGTCCTCTTGCTCCGCCAACTCCCGTAGCACCCGCAACGCCACCAGCTTGTCCTGGCTCTGGAACAAGCTCTTGGCGAGCCCGGCACTCGGCCGCCGCACATGCATGAAGTTGCACCGCTCGCCCCGGCTGCAGCTGTTGGTCTCGTACGCCCGGCAGTCGGCGTCGTGGAAGCTCTCGACCGGCGACAACTCGCAGTGCACCGGCCTGGCGCCAAACCACTCCTGGTTCAAAACTAGCACCGCTTTGTACGCTGCGTCCGGGTGCCGGAACTTGACGTACACGTTGCCGTTCAAGTGGTCGTTGTCGTTCTCACACACCACCATCGAGTGCACCTCGCCAATCTGGCAGAACTTGACGAAAATGTCTTTGTAGAAGTGCTCGAAGTACTCCTCTAGCTGGCGGGGATTCAAGTCGGTCTCGTTCTTGTTGAGCTTGGGGTTCTGGTACAAGTTGGCCAACAAAACCGTGTCGGACTCCGCCGGCTTGATGTGCCGCCGTGAGCACTTCTCGCCGTGCCGGCACGCGCCAATCTTGGTGTAGAACGTGCAAATGGCCTTGTCTTCCCGGCGATTCATGTTGTTGTATTTTTGACTGGCGATGGCCAAACGCCAGCCTGATATACGATGGACGCCCGTACACCAATCGAGGGCTTCGGCCCAAAACGCTTACAAGCCCCAGCAGGGGCCACTCTAGCAGACGGTTGATTACAAGCTATATGACTAGGCGGCACAGGTCTCAGAAGCAGAACACCTGGTCGGAGGGCGGGGATTTCATCGTGGTCTTCTCCCAGCCGAGGTTGGTGGAGATATCTATAAGCGACTTCTTCATTTCAGGAGGACCACAGATGAAAAGCCGGTGCTCGGCAGCAGGCTGCGGCAAGTGCTGGGAAATCATTTCCTTGGTGACAAAGCCGACGCTGCCGTCCCAGTCCTGCGGTGGGTGGGTCAAGGTGTAGTGGACTTTGAAGTTTGGGTATTTCCTGGCCAACTCGTCGATTTCCGACTTCAACAAGATGTCGTTCTCGGTCTCGTTGGCAAAGATCAAGGATATCTTGGTCTCGTCCTCAGGGGTGGTGATGATCTCGGTGATCACCTGTAGGATCGGGGTGATGCCGGAGCCGCCGGCAATGAGCCCAATCTCCTTGGCCATGTTGGTCTTGTACTCCAATCTGCCAACGGGCCCCCTGAACTTGACGGTCTGTCCCTCTCTCAACTCGGCGAATTTCCGAGAGATCTTGCCGTTGGGGTACGACTTCACCAAGATGTCGAAGAACCCGGTGTCAAACTTGTTGGAAATGGGCGAGTAGTATCTGATCTCGTCTTTCCCGTCAATCTCAAAAACACAGGCAACGTGGTGCCCGGTGGGGATATCCAACACTTCGTCGTCGTTGTTCAACTTGAACCGGTAGATGGCCGAGTTCCTCGACACGATGGTCTTGTCGATGAGCTCGAAATCGTTCCATCTAATTGGCTCCAAAGACGCTCTTTTGCTCCATGCCTCATAAAAGTTGTAAGAACAGATCGCCACAATGAACGCAATACTGTACGGCAAGTAGGAGTAGTCGAAAATGCACGTGCCCGCTATGATGAGCAATATCGGGATGTAGATGCCATGCAATGGCTGCTTCAACAACTCTCTTTTGTCTTCCATAGTTGTGGTTGAAAACCGTGCCTTGTTGACCCATCAGCTGAAAATTTGACCACTCGCGAATGCGTGGGAGCACACATCCGTGCCTCCCGAAACCCAACTACATCAGGCTATCAGAGATTAATTGTAGACTATAAACGAGTTAGAGAAAAAGCTATATCAGAAACAGCAGAACACGAAACAAACATAGAAAGGGTATTATGAAAGAACTGAAAACCGACCACAATGGTTAGTATTCTTCTTCTTCTTCTGGGAAGGAATCAGTACCAACTTCTTCGTAGTCTCTTTCTAAAGCAGCCAAGTCTTCTCTAGCTTCGGTGAACTCACCTTCTTCCATACCTTCACCAACGTACCAGTGGACGAAAGCTCTCTTGGAGTACATCAAGTCGAACTTCTTGTCGATTCTCTTCCAGGCTTCGGCGATGGCGGTGGTGTTGGACAACATACAAACGGCTCTCTTGGCAGCGGCCAATTCAGAGCCCTTGATGGAAGTTGGTGGCTGGAAGCAAATACCAATCTTGAAACCAGTAGGACACCAGTCAACCAACTGCACGGTTTTCTTGGCCTTGATTTGAGCCACCGAGTTTTGAACGTCTCTGGTGACAACGTCACCACGGTACAACAAGCAGGTGGCCATGTACTTACCAACTCTTGGGTCACACTTGACCAATTGGTTGCCTGGCTCGAAACAAGAAGCGGTGATTTCGGACACGCTGTTGGATTCGTGGATAGCTCTGGACTTGGAGAACACTGGGGCATAAGAAACCAATGGGAAATGGATTCTTGGGTAAGGAACCAAGTTAGTCTGGAATTCGTTCAAGTCAACGTTCAAAGAACCGTCGAATCTCAAAGAAGCGGTCACCGACGAAACGACTTGGGCAATCAAGTTGTTCAAGGATTCGAAATGAGGTCTTGGGATGTCTAAGTTACGACGGCACATGTCGTAGATGGCTTCGTTGTCAACCATGAAGGTACAGTCGGCGTGTTCCAAAGTGGTGTGGGTGGTCAACACGGTGTTGTAAGGCTCGACGACCGAGGTGGAAACTTGGGGAGCTGGGTACACGGCGAACTCTAACTTTGACTTCTTACCGTAGTCGATGGACAACTGTTCCAACAAGAGGGAGCCCAAACCGGAACCGGTACCACCACCCAAGGAGTGGGTGAAGAGGAAACCTTGCAAACCGTCACAGTTGTCGGTCATTCTTCTCAATCTGTCCAAGATGTCGTCCAACACTTCTCTGCCGACGGTGTAGTGGCCTCTGGCGTAGTTGTTGGCGGCGTCTTCTTTACCGGCAATCAATTGTTCTGGGTGGAATAAGTCTTTGTAAGCACCGGTACGGACCTCGTCAATCACATTAGGCTCCAAGTCCACGTACAATGCTCTTGGCACGTACTTACCAGAGCCGGTCTCAGAGAAGAAAGTAGAGAAACCTTCGTCCCCGCCCAAAGGCTTGTCCAAGCCTTCCTGCAAGTAACCGTCTGGTCTGATGCCGTGTTCCTGGGAGTATAACTCCCAGCAGGCGTTACCAATTTGGCAACCGGCTTGCCCGACTAGAGGCGTTAGTAGATGCTCAGGTGTGGTTTGATTAGACGAGTCCCCTCTGGTTCGAGCTGGCCCCACCTGGTCGTTCGACGTGTCACGTCGGATCCATCACGGGCGATCTGGCCCGGTGGACGCCGTGCCGCCGCAATCCGCCAAGTGGCGGTCACGTAGAACTGGCTCCGTGATGAATTCGAAGTTTCGTCAGCCGAACGGCCCATTCCCATCAAATCAGCGTCCACCACATTTGTCAGTGGAACACGGGTGCTGCCCGAACTCGATCGGGCGAGCCAGAAGGCCTGCCGGTGCCGGCAACGCGGCCAACGCGATACATACCGTTCACACTAATGACTTCTCTCATTGCTTGCTGACTGTTCTAAGAAAAGGTAGTAGTTTTTTTGTTGGCGTAACAAATTTGTAACTTTTGTTTTGATTTCGGTTAGTTTTTGAGGATCGTTTTAATCAAAGTGAGGCAGCGGTTTGTGTAACAAACTTACCGGATGCGGCCAGAAAATAAACACTCGTCTGACCCGCCGACTGCCGCATGCGGCAGTGTGTGCGCGTTGCAGCCTTCATAGGTTGTGACATCTAAGGGAGGGCTGCTTGAGCTGCTAAGTAGCGCTTAGTGTGGAGGGTGACTGGTGGGGCACTGAGAAGATTCTTAAGACCACAGCTATTCTCTTATATGTTCTCAGGGCGTAGCTTCTACTAGGCAGCCGGTGTAGCGAGGCCACTTGCTTGAGGTGTTCGAAGGGTGCCCAGTGAAACAGGCCGCCCGTCGAGGGTCACTAAGCTAGTCTCTTTGAGGCAGCTGAGCCGGTCTCTTCCAGGGCACTTCGGCCAGCGTATTCAGGCCAACGGGCCAGTATGCTCAGGCTGCGAAAGGACAGCTATTGAGGCCAATTGGTCTACTCAAAGCCTATTGAGCTGGTTTACTCAAAGCCAATTGAGCTGGTCTCTTTCAGGCTTGTGCCCGTTCAGGTCAGCCGAGGCCAGTGGTCAGCGCTTCAGCTTGTTCCTGTTGAACTCGCAGCCTCTCTAACGCCTACTTATATCCCGCAGAGCAATCGGCTGCTGCACTGAGATTCCAGCTGCCCCAGTCCGAGTCGAACTACAATAGTGTCGTTGGGCATTTACTAACTTACGTACTTCGTTTTACACCTCAAGCGTGCAGGGTGAGTCTCTCCCACAACGAGGGCTTCTTCCAGCCAATCTTCTTCTTGAAGCTGTCGGAGGCGTCGGCAAACACGTCCACAATCAGCTTGTCCCACTTGGAGCGGGAGCCGTAGAACACCTCGGACTGGGCCTGGGCCAACTGCACCAACTGCACCCGGTTCAACTTGTCGAGCAAGCTGCGGTCGAAGCCAAACGACGACAAGTAGCCGCGCAAGTCGGTGTTGGAGTAGGCGCTGAGGATCAAGTTCCAGCCCGACTGGGCCGCCTCCTGGGCCGAGTCGACCCCCTTCTGGGCTGCCGCCTGCACCTTGGGGCTGTACTCGGAGTAGGCGCTCTGGGCCGACTCGTAGCCGTCCTTGGCCGCCTGCTCCACCACCGGCTTGTACTGGGTGTAGCTGTCGTGGGCGTACTTGGACGCGTCGGCGGCCGCCTGGGCCACCTGCGGCTTGACCGACTCGTAGGAGGCGCTGGCCTGGCTGGCGGCCGAGCTGCCGTGCAGTTTCGCAGCCAGCGCGAGGCTCTCGGCCCGGGGCTTCTGGTGCTGCACGAACTCGCCCACCGTCAGCGCCAAGTCCCGCACGTAGTCCTGGCCAAACTGCAAGTACTCGGCCACCACCGGCTTCGACTGCTCGTACTGCTCGGCCAACGAGGCCGACAAGTCGGTTGCAAAATCGCGGGCGGCTTTTGCAGCCGTCTCGGCGTTTTCCTTGACGTTCAAGTCCTGGGCGTCCTGCGACAACTTGGCGGCGTAGTCGTAGGCGGCGTCCCTCGTCTGCTGCAAGCCCTGCTCGAGCTCGAACTGGTTGGCGGCCCGCTTCTCCTCGATGACGCTGGCGGCGCGGTCGTAGAACTCCAACGCCGTCTGGTACGCCTTGAGCATCAGGTCCTCGGCGACCGAGGTCTCGCCGGCGGCGGCGTCCTTGGTGCGCTGCAACAGCTCGTCCACGAACCGGCGGTACTCGTCCCAGTCGGGCTTGAAGTTGTCGATCTGGCCGCGGACCGACTTGGCGGTGTCGGTTTGGAGGCTGCCGTAGTAGCTCTGCACCGCCAGGAGCAAGTCCTGGCGCAGGCCCTCCACCGCCTCGCCCTTCTGGGCCAACCAGTCGCGGATGGCGTCCGTCAGCCACAGGCCAAAGAACCAGTCGGCGGGCACGCCGACGCTCTGGCGGTGCTTGGGCGGCACGTTCTTGGACGACTTGACCAACTGCACCAACTGGGGCCGGGTCAGGAACGGCGAGTACTTGACGCCCCGCACGTCCAAGAACTGCTTGAGGCGGTCCTTCGACCACGAGGCGACGCCCACCAAGAACAGGTTGTTGATGAGGTTGTCGCCGGCCGGCTTCTTGGACAAGAACGGGTCGGCCCGGCTGCGGGCCTCCTCGAGCCAGCTGCGCACGTCGGCGGCGAGGTACTTGGAGTGGGCCTTGGCCAACTGGCGCAACTTGCCGGTGTCCAAGTCCGACACGTCCACGTCCGGTTTGGTGTCAATCACGCCGTGGAGGTACAACCACTGGCGCAACTGCGAGTAGGTCCAGGAGTCGACAAAGTCGTCCCGCACCTTGCCGGCGCTGTCGAACACCAGGCGCTCCAGCAACTGCAACGAGTCGAGCAACGCCTGCTTGTTGTCGGCGGCCGCCAACGACGCGAGGTAGTTGTTCTGCTTGACCGCCTGCAACAACTGCTCCTTCAGCGCCTCGGCGTCGGCCGGCAAGTCGTGCCACTGCAACCAGCGCCGCACGTCGTCCAAGCTCCACCCGGCGTACACCCAGTCGCCCGGGTACTGGCCCAGCAGGCCGAACTTGTCGGCCACCTGGCGCCAGGTCTGGCGGGCCCGGTCCACCAAGTCCTGGCGCGTGTCGTGGCGCGAGAACTTGATGTCGTTGGCGGCCAAGTACGCCCGCACGTTGTCGGCGGGCCACGACTCAAAGAGCCACCGGCCCACGTCGCTGCCGGCGCCGTCCACCTGCTTGGTCAAGTAGTCCCAGTTGTGGGGGAAAATGTCGTGCAAGTCGGCGTTGGGGTCGGTCGCCAACTGGAGAATCTGCTGCAGGCTGTCGTCGGCCACGTCCACGCTGAACTGGCGGTGGCGGGCCTCGTCGCGGAGCGCCTCGAACTGCTGCTGGGCCCGCTGGGCGAGCTCCTCGGCCAGCCCTTCCACGCTGGCCTGCCGGTCCTGGAGGAAGTGCTTGATGTCGCTGTCTTTGAACGTCGAGAACACCAGGGCGGCCACCGCCCCGGCAAAAGCCACGATTTCAAGTCTCATACTGTGTTGCTAGCGGGTCTGCTGCCAGGGCGGACCGGTTGCTTCTTATACTGGCCCAGCAAGCAACCATAATTTGCGGCCATGTCACGTGTCACGTGACCGGGCCCCAATTTCAGTTGCTGCCAGCAAGCGGAGCCAGAGTCGTGACACCCCGCTGTCAGTGCGTTGTGTGGTCGCTGTGGCACGGCTGAGGGCGCTGAGGTCGAGGGGCAGCACAGGCTGATCCAGGGTCCCCTTGGTTGCTGGCAATGTGGCGCGGCCGGGCAATTCGCCGGCCTTCGCTGCCACCGATATTGTCTGAGAGCTGGGCCGGCTGCGGGGCGCCACGGGGCCCGGCTGGGCTGTTGCTGCTGCAGGCCGGCCGCAATTGGCTGGGTTGCGCCCGCAGCGCCGGCGGATTATTGGCTGCAAACGGTACGCCACGCACCCTGAAGAGGCGACGCACAGGCCTCGTAGCCGTTTGTGCCACGAGCTTCGCTGCTTGCCGTCTGGCACGCCTTTGTGGTGCTTGCCTTTTGTGGAGCACCTTTCCCTTTGTGGAGCACACCTTTCCCTTTTGTGGAGCACAGCTTTCCCTTTCTGTGGACCTGCTCTCAGCGTTTGCACACCTTTTCCTCTGTGCGGCCTTTGCCTCTGTGAAGTGTTTGCACCCTGTGCAGCCTGCTTCGCTGTAGCGCTGGAGGCAGCGGCTGCAAACGCTGTTGGTCTGCCCGGCACCACATAAGAGCCGTGCGTCGGTTTTGGCCGGCGCTAATTGTCTTCTGTAAGGAGCCTCCTCGTTTCAGGCGCACCCTCGAACCTTATCCCGTGCAAAATCGCACGAGCCAATATAAGTCCCCCGATGCCGATGCCCGTGATCTGTATTTGAAGGACCCTGTTTCCTACCGGCCAGCTCGCCAAACAGGTCGCGACATGAGTTTTGGCCACCTCAACAAACTAGCCACCGCGTTTGTGCTTCTCGTGCTATTGGCCTTCGGCGTGTTCACCATCACCCGCAGCTGGCGCAAGTTCTTGGTGGGCGGCAGTCTCGCCCTCTTCCAGGCGGCCGAAATCGGCGCTGCCACCGTGACGGCCACCACCTGCGGCAAGAACGTGATCCGGTTCCTCGACCCGGCCATCTTCGACCGCACCAGCTTCCCGGCGTTCGACCCGACTGGCTTGCCCAGCTGCCTTTCGGCCAGCACCATCTGGTTGGGGTTGGCGTTCATCAAGGGCGGGTTGCACAACTCGGCCGAGGACTGGGTCCGGGCCTGAGCGCCGCTCGTCTCACTCAGGGGGCCGGACAAGCAACGAGGTCCAAGGAGAGCTGTTTGTGCTCTGCCAATGCTACGCGGATACTCAATTGGGCTCATATGCGCCTGGCTCTGAGGCCTGGCAAGCTGCAAAATCCCGTACTCGCTCCGTGCCAACGGAGACCCCCGACAACCGTCGAGCCGGCTCGACTCGAGCCGTCTCGAGCCGTGCACGAGCTGCGTTGAAAAGTCAGCCGGTTTTTCGCAGCCTTGGCTGCAAATGGTATGCTTGCGAGCATACCAGAGCGAGCATTGATATAAAGGCAAGCGAAAGACGAATCCACATACGCACCCACAACTAGACCATGACAGACCCAGAAGCGTGTGATCTGGACTGGGACATAGGATCAAGAAGCTGGGACTCTGATACGGTAAATTGGGACTCCGAGAGCAGGGACTCTTCCTCGGCCAGCTGGACGTCGCCGCCCTCCAGCCGCTGCTCTCTCCGAAGCAGCGGCAGCACCCTAACCAGCGCCTCGGGCCACAGTGGCCTCGCTCCCCAGCACAGCCCGGAGCGGGTCCCCCTCGCCAGCCTCTTTGACGGCAGCGTGATTCTCCCGAGCTGGCAAGCACTCGACTTGGCGGCAGATGCCAGGCCATACCACTACCGCTTGCTCAACCTACGCCCTCACACGCAAGAGGACGTTGACTTCATCGAGCAGTGGGGGCAGTCTTTGGACTACAGTGGCAGCTCGCTGGAGGAAGAGCCGGAGCCGCCAGCCATTTGCGTTACGCGAGCCCGTGGGCTGCAAAGGGACTTACAGAGGGCCCAAAAGGCCCCCGAGAAGAACCGCCTCCAAGTGCCACTCACCAGTACAGAGACGGGGCTAGCTGAGAGCTTGGCAGCCACAAGCTGGACAGGCGGACGGAAACTGGTGCGGCCGTGGTTGCAGAGGGAAGCCGCTTGGAAGAACCTCTACACGCTCAGGCAACCCAGCGCAAGCCGGTGCTACAAAGGGCCGGACGAGTTCGTGTGGGCCCGGCATCACATCGTCACGTCGAGCGACTTCAGAGGCAGCCGGGCGGGCTCGGCCCAGCAGCGAACCCAGCGGATCAGCTTCCAGGTGAAACACCCGAGACCTCGGGTCCACACAGCTTACAACACCGAGCTCGAGCCCACTCGGTTCTACCCGCTACAGCAGTGTCACGGGTTGTGCGTGAAGGACGTAGCAACGTACTTGGTGGCAGAGTTCCGGTATGTTCAGGCAACTTTGGCAGAATAAATAGCGAGTCTATTATTAGCAGATCTAAACAGGCTTACTCCTTTCTTGAGTAGATTCTTTGGTATTTATCATTGATCTCGGTCAAGTAGTAGACGCCGGAAGCAATGTTATCGAGGGATCCTGTTGGAGTGTAGGACTTTTGCAAGTGGATTTTTTCTCTCAATTCGATGGCGGCAATGTACTCTTCGGGGGTCTTTTCGGTTCTGGCGTCGAACAATCTGTTTTGCAAGTCCAAGTTCTTGGTGATGGCGGAAATGTCGTCCTTCACCACCACCGACAACAAGGTGGCAGCCAAGCCGGAGCCGTAGGAGAACACCCCGATTCTCTTGTTCTGTAATTTCTCGGAGCCAACAAAGTACAACAACGACGACAAGCCCGACCAACAGGATGCGGTGTACATGTTACCGGTGTTGGTGGCCACCTTCAAAGCGGGCTGCACTCTTTCCTTGGTGGCGTCCTTGGCCAAGCCGAGGAAGGTCTTTTCGACCGACTTGTCGGTCAAGGACTGTTCGTAGGACAACTTGGACAACGCGTCGATGGTTTCTTGGTCGAGAGAGTCCTTGAACTTGGCTGGGTCGGCCAAGAAGTCGTTGAACAACAATCTGGCGTAGGACTTGGTGACCAACTTGCAGGTGGGGACGTGGAACGCGTTGTAGTCGAAGCGGTCGTACAATTCGACTGCCTTGCCGTCGCGCTTGGCGACCTTCTTGGAGTAGGTCTGGTAGCACTGGTCGAGGGCCTTGGTGTAGCAGGTCAACGAGTAGTGGCCGTCCACCACCGGGTACTCGGAGGTGAAGTCGGGCTTGTAGAAGTCGTAGGCGTGCTCGACGTAGGAGCCTCTGACCGAGTCGAACACGATCGGGGCGTCGGGCCCGATGAGCAACGCCACGGCGCCCACCCCGCCGGTGGGTCTGGCGGCGCCCTTGGAGTAGATGGCGATGTCGCCGCACACGACGAGGGCGTCCCGGCCGTCCCACGAGGAGGACTCGACCCAGTTGACGGCGTTGATGACGGCGGCGGTCCCGCCGTAGCAGGCGTTGATGGTGTCGATGCCCTCGATGTCGTTGTGGCCCTCGAACAACTGCATCAACACCGACTTGACACTCTTCGACTTGTCCAACAAGGTCTCGGTGCCGACCTCCAAGCGGCCGATGTTCTTGCGGTCGATGTTGTAGTTCTCGAGCAACCGCGCCGTGGCGGTGAGCGTCAACGAGTAGATGTCCTCTCTGTCGTCGACAAACGCCATGTTGGTCTGGCCCAACCCAATGGTGTACTTGCCGGTGGGGATGCCGTCGAACTTCTCCAACTCGGCCTGGGAGACGTAGTTCTGGGGGATGTAGACCTCGATGGCCTTGATACCGATGTTTTGTGGCGACATGGGGTGTTGGTGGGAATAAACAGCGGGTGGTTTCAGATGTGATCAGTAACCAGACGGTTGGAAAAATGTCGAGTTTTTATAGCCGCTCGTATAGGCGCGCGTATCGCCAGATCGTATAGCGGCACCCGTACCGCGGGTGGTATACGACACGGCGGTGCAGGCGGATGAGGCTGGAGGCGCCAGTGGCGGCTGACCGGGGAGAGGTGGAGCGGCGCAGGACGGGTTGGACAGGCTCGCGTGGCAGCGACAAGGCAGAGGCTGCGTGCTGAAGGTGCTTCCACGGGCTGTAGCCGGAAAGTCTGTAGTACGAGTGCTGGGTATGTGAGTGAGTGAGTGAGTGAGTGAGTGAGTGAGTGAGTGAGTGAGTGAGTGAGTGAGTGAGTGAGTGAGTGAGTGAGTGAGTGAGTGAGTGAGTG